>JAWQFJ010016139.1:12500-37500 GCA_034096865.1 Theodoxus fluviatilis
ACTCCTGCCCTACCTTCCAGCTCCGTCTTGCTTCTCCTGCCCTACCTTCCAGCTCCGTCTTGCTACTCCTGCTCTACCTTCCAGCTCCGTCTTGCTTCTCCTGCGCTACCTTCCAGCTCCGTCTTGCTACTTCTGCCCTACCTTCCAGCTCCGTCTGGCTACTCCTGCTCTACCTTCCAGCTCCGTCTGGCTACTCCTGCTCTACCTTCCAGCTCCGTCTTGCTACTCCTGCCCTCGCTCCTCGTGCAGTTGTTCCTCGTACTCTTTTACCCGTTGTACTTTTCCTTGTGTTTCATCTGCTGTTGCTGAAGAGATTTGACATTTGAAGTCAAATCAACTAAGTGTGCTAGACTGACGAAGGTAAGCGCATTGGGAAAATAATTTAATTGCCTGCTCCGTGATTGCAGGAAATACAAATGAGATGGTCACTGGGCGGTGTGAGACACTCAATAGACACATATTTAGTGCTTTTGTGTACCACAATTCATGAAGGAAACAAATGAAAACCATATACACGGTGAAGACAGTTTAAGGGCTCGAACTCTTCTTGAAGCGTATGCCATTGTTGTAAAGCGTTCCCAACAGGGGCAGACGGTATCTGTTCGATTTATTCTCGCAGCATTTAATGTTTTAGAATGGAGTGTATTCAAAGATCAAAGCAGGTGGCAATCGGAACTCTGTGCACCTAGCACACATAGCATTCTTTCCCGATGATCACGTCGTCTGATTCGCGCTTTGAGAAGCTGATTTTTGACATATGAAGAGAGACTGGCCAGGTTTCGATGGTCTCTAATGTATGTTGGTGTTCTTGCTGTATAGCACCCACTGCATCTCACTGAGCAGGTGTTAAAATCACATAGTAAAATGTTTGGTTCTATTATCTGTGTAAAAGTCTCTGTTTTACAACAAAAGTCTATTAATGGCAATTATTTGCAAGTCTGTTACTGACTAACAGCAAAAGCCTCATAGTGACGTAACACAGACAAAACTTAATGCTCTTTGATACTATGTGATATCAAGAGTGGACAAAAACTATTCGAGTCACCACAATCATCCCAGGTAGCCCCCATTATTCCTGCCTCCATCATTGCTGCCATCGCCACCACAGTTGCCACCAAAACCAACGCCTCAATCACCAACACCACGACTAAACCATAGCCACCGCCACTGCTTTCACAACGTCCAGCATTTTCACTGCCACCACCACCACCACCACAAAAAATTACACAAGATGATTAAGACTTATAGACGAGTGAGGCTAACAAGCGTACTCCCAAAAACGTAAATGGTGGCTTTTCTGTCTATACGGTCATGAAGGTATTGTATTTCGTTCTACTCTCAATTAGCCATTGAAGTGTTGGTTTGCTGTCAAAGTGATTTCTACGAGCATGTTGTGCTATACCAAAGCAGAATGATTATTGTTGTGGGTTTAAACATCCCTAATGTTTGACACATCATATTCCCTTTTTAACATGATCTCAGCCTACCCGTCTCCCCCGCAACACTCTATCGCCCTCTGTGCACCCGTCATTTACGCAATTGAGTCTTCGCCGTCGTCCCTGAGCCAGTCGTCTAAGAGGTGTTTTAGGAAGGAAAGGACCTGCATGAACCCCATGACCCATGTCTGCCTGGATGTCGTGTTTCCAAAATCTCGCTGCAGCCGCCATCTTGGGGCAGTGTCACGCGCCCCTCTTAAAACGTCGATTCCGTCCGCCTTATCTCCACGACTACCAGCGAGTGTCCTTCACACCTCGAGGACACGGCCCTGACTCCTCCTTCTCTCTGGTCGATGCTCCCTCCTTCAAAGGCCTGGTGCCGGACACACGGTGTCCAGTAGATTTATGTTCCCCGTCCCAACTACTGTCTATTGTCCCGACAAGTGGTACGGAGTTCCAGCGTGAGCGGAAGATAAGAGGCAGACTGCATGTATTGGCTGCCTGACTAGTTTGACTTCTGACTCCCTCACTCTCCTCCCAGCAACTTGTGAACGCTACCGGGTGTACGAGGACTCGGAGTTAACTGAGTGGAGTGAGCCAGTGGGCATGGACAGATTTGTGTCGTTGTGGGTCATGTAGTGTCAAGGGAGAAACACTGTGAAGAGTGCCTTGTCGTTGTGGGTCATGTAGTGTCAAGGGAGAAAACACTGTGAAGAGTGCTTTGTCGTTGTGGGTCATGTAGTGTCAAGGGAGAAAACACTGTGAAGAGTGCTTTGTCGTTATGGGTCATGTAGTGTCAAGGGAGAAACACTGTGAAGAGTGCCTTGTCGTTATGGGCCATGTAGTGTCAAGGGAGAAACACTGTGAAGAGTGCTTTGTCGTTGTGGGTCATGTAGTGTCAAATGAGAAACACTGTGAAGAGTGCTTTGTCGTTGTGGGCCATGTAGTGTCAAGGGAGAAACACTGTGAAGAGTGCTTTGTCGTTGTGGGCCATGTAGTGTCAAATGAGAAACACTGTGAAGAGTGCTTTGTCGTTATGGGTCATGTAGTGTCAAGGGAGAAACACTGTGAAGAGTGCTTTGTCGTTGTGGGTCATGTAGTGTCAAGGGAGAAACACTGTGAAGAGCGCCTTGTCGTTATGGGTCATGTAGTGTCAAGGGAGGAACACTGTGAAGAGTAATTTGTCGTTGTGGGTCATGTAGTGTCAAATGAGGAACACTGTGAAGAGTGCTTTGTCGTTATGGGTCATGTAGTGTCAAGGGAGAAACACTGTGAAAAGTGTCTTGTCGTTGTGGGTCATGTAGTGTCAAGGGAGAAACACTGTGAAGAGTGCCTTATCGTTGTGGGCCATGTAGTGTCAAGGGAGAAACACTGTGAAGAGTGCTTTGTCGTTGTGGGCCATGTAGTGTCAAGGGAGAAACACTGTGAAGAGTGCCTTGTCGTTATGGGCCATGTAGTGTCAAATGAGAAACACTGTGAAGAGTGCTTTGTCGTTGTGGGCCATGTCGTGTCAAGGGAGAAACACTATGAAGAGTGCTTTGTCGTTGTGGGCCATGTAGTGTCAAGGGAGAAACACTGTGAAGAGTGCCTTGTCGTTATGGGCCATGTAGTGTCAAGGGAGAAACACTGTGAAAAGTGCTTTGTCGTTGTGGGCCATGTAGTGTCAAGAGAGAAACACTGTGAAGAGTGCTTTGTCGTTATGGGCCATGTAGTTTCAAGGGAGAAACACTGTGAAGAGTGCCTTGTCGTTATGGGCCATGTAGTGTCAAGGGAGAAACACTGTGAAGAGTGCGTTGTCGTTATGGGTCATGTAGTGTCAAGGGAGAAACACTGTGAAAAGTGCCTTGTCGTTGTGGGCCATGTAGTGTCAAATGAGAAACACTGTGAAGAGTGCGTTGTCGTTATGGGTCATGTAGTGTCAAGGGAGAAACACTGTGAAGAGTGCTTTGTCGTTATGGGCCATGTAGTGTCAAATGAGGAACACTGTGAAGAGTGCTTTGTCGTTGTGGGCCATGTAGTGTCAAATGAGAAACACTGTGAAGAGTGCTTTGTCGTTATGGGCCATGTAGTTTCGAGGGAGAAACACTGTGAAGAGTGCCTTGTCGTTATGGGCCATGTAGTGTCAAGGGAGAAACACTGTGAAGAGTGCGTTGTCGTTATGGGTCATGTAGTGTCAAGGGAGAAACACTGTGAAGAGTGCTTTGTCGTTGTGGGCCATGTAGTGTCAAATGAGAAACACTGTGAAGAGTGATTTGTCGTTGTGGGCCATGTCGTGTCAAGGGAGAAACACTGTGAAGAGTGCTTTGTCGTTGTGGGCCATGTCATGTCAAGGGAGAAACACTGTGAAGAGTGCTTTGTCGTTGTGGGCCATGTAGTGTCAAGGGAGAAACACTGTGAAGAGTGCCTTGTCGTTGTGGGCCATGTAGTGTCAAGGGAGAAACACTGTGAAAAGTGCCTTGTCGTTGTGGGCCATGTAGTGTCAAGGGAGAAACACTGTGAAAAGTGCCTTGTCGTTGTGGGCCATGTAGTGTCAAGGGAGAAACACTGTGAAAAGTGCTTTGTCGGTATGGGCCATGTAGTGTCAAGGGAGAAACACTGTGAAAAGTGCCTTGTCGTTGTGGGCCATATAGTGTCAAGGGAGAAACACTGTGAAAAGTGCCTTGTCGTTGTGGGCCATGTAGTGTCAAGGGAGAAACACTGTGAAGAGTGATTTGTCGTTGTTGGTCATGTAGTATCAAATGAGAAACACTGTGAAGAGTGCTTTGTCGTTATGGGTCGTGTAGTATCAAATGAGGAACACTGTGAAGAGTGCTTTGTCGTTGTGGGCCATGTAGTGTCAAGGGAGAAACACTGTGAAGAGTGCCTTGTCGTTGTGGGCCATGTAGTGTCAAGGGAGAAACACTGTGAAAAGTGCCTTGTCGTTGTGGGCCATGTAGTGTCAAGGGAGAAACACTGTGAAAAGTGCCTTGTCGTTGTGGGCCATGTAGTGTCAAGGGAGAAACACTGTGAAAAGTGCTTTGTCGGTATGGGCCATGTAGTGTCAAGGGAGAAACACTGTGAAAAGTGCCTTGTCGTTGTGGGCCATGTAGTGTCAAATGAGAAACACTGTGAAGAGTGCTTTGTCGTTATGGGTCATGTAGTGTCAAGGGAGAAACACTGTGAAAAGTGCCTTGTCGTTGTGGGCCATGTAGTGTCAAATGAGAAACACTGTAATGAGTGCTTTGTCGTTGTGGGCCATGTCGTGTCAAGGGAGAAACACTGTGAAGAGTGCTTTGTCGTTGTGGGCCATGTCGTGTCAAGGGAGAAACACTGTGAAGAGTGCTTTGTCGTTGTGGGCCATGTAGTGTCAAATGAGAAACACTGTGAAGAGTGCTTTGTCGTTGTGGGCCATGTCGTGTCAAGGGAGAAACACTGTGAAGAGTGCTTTGTCGTTGTGGGCCATGTCGTGTCAAGGGAGAAACACTGTGAAGAGTGCTTTGTCGTTGTGGGCCATGTAGTGTCAAATGAGAAACACTGTGAAGAGTGCTTTGTCGTTGTGGGCCATATCGTGTCAAGGGAGAAACACTGTGAAGAGTGCTTTGTCGTTGTGGGTCATGTAGTGTCAAGGGAGAAACACTGTGAAGAGTGCCTTGTCGTTATGGGCCATGTAGTGTCAAATGAGGAACACTGTGAAGAGTGCTTTGTCGTTATGGGCCATGTAGTGTCAAGGGAGAAACACTGTGAAAAGTGCTTTGTCGTTGTGGGCCATGTAGTGTCAAATGAGGAACACTGTGAAGAGTGCCTTGTCGTTATGGGCCATGTAGTGTCAAGGGAGAAACACTGTGAAAAGTGCTTTGTCGTTGTGGGCCATGTAGTGTCAAGGGAGAAACACTGTGAAGAGTGCTTTGTCGTTGTGGGCCATGTAGTGTCAAGGGAGAAACACTGTGAAAAGTGCCTTGTCGTTGTGGGCCATGTAGTGTCAAATGAGAAACACTGTGAAGAGTGCTTTGTCGTTATGGGTCATGTAGTGTCAAGGGAGAAACACTGTGAAGAGTGCTTTGTCGTTGTGGGCCATGTAGTGTCAAGGGAGAAACACTGTGAAGAGTGCTTTGTCGTTGTGGGCCATGTCGTGTCAAGGGAGAAGCACTGTGAAGAGTGCTTTGTCGTTGTGGGCCATGTAGTGTCAAGGTAGAAACAATGTGAAGAGTGCTTTGTCGTTGTGGGCCATGTAGTGTCAAATGAGGAACACTGTGAAGAGTGCTTTGTCGTTGTGGGCCATGTAGTGTCAAATGAGAAACACTGTGAAGAGTGATTTGTCGTTGTGGGCCATGTCGTGTCAAGGGAGAAACACTGTGAAGAGTGCTTTGTCGTTGTGGGCCATGTCGTGTCAAGGAAGAAACACTGTGAAGAGTGCTTTGTCGTTGTGGGCCATGTCGTGTCAAGGGAGAAACACTGTGAAGAGTGCTTTGTCGTTGTGGGCCATGTAGTGTCAAGGGAGAAACTCTGTGAAGAGTGCTTTGTCGTTGTGGGCCATGTCGTGTCAAGGGAGAAACACTGTGAAGAGTGCTTTGTCGTTGTGGGTCATGTAGTGTCAAGGGAGAAACACTGTGAAGAGTGCCTTGTCGTTATGGGCCATGTAGTGTCAAATGAGGAACACTGTGAAGAGTGCTTTGTCGTTGTGGGCCATGTAGTGTCAAGGGAGAAACACTATGAAGAGTGCCTTGTCGTTATGGGCCATGTAGTGTCAAGGGAGAAACACTGTGAAAAGTGCTTTGTCGTTGTGGGCCATGTAGTGTCAAGGGAGAAACACTGTGAAGAGTGCCTTGTCGTTGTGGGTCATGTAGTGTCAAGGGAGAAACACTGTGAAGAGTGCTTTGTCGTTGTGGGCCATGCAGTGCCAAAGGAGAAACACGCTAAAACTGCTCTTCGCGACTGGACGCATCCCACTGAAATACATGCGTGTACTTGCAATGACAATCGCTTGTCATGCTTCGAATCATTCAGTCCTGTGTTTGTTCAACAAAATAATTGCAGAGTCGTCGAGAACATACAATCAAAACAATAAATAAATAGTCAATGCAATGTGTATGGTGGTGTACCTGAAATGAAAACCTGAGTTCATGTGTAGTCTAATAACAATAATGATGATGATGATGATGATGATGATGGTGATGATGATGATGATGATGATGATGATGATGATGATGATGATGATGATGATGATGATGATGATGATGATGATGATGATGATGATGATGATGATGATGATGATGATGATGATGATGATGATGATGATGATGATGATGATGATGATGATGATGATGATGAGTAACCCAACCTTTATTTTTTTATTTCTTTTCGACTGAAAGCAAATACCCCAAAGTATCTGCTTGAATAATTTCACATGATATTTTATTGAGATTTGATAAGAGCCACTGTGGGTGAGAGATAACCCATTTCTGCCACGTGACGAACTCATCCTATTACAACTCACATCACGATTCCATGTTGTTGAACCAAGACCTAAAGATCGACGCGTGCGTTGACATATGTTTGCAGAAGTGATACTTCTTTAATTCTCCATTAGATCATTGGCATCAATCAACACAGCAGCCACGACGAAGGCCTTACTAGCAGACTGTCTTTCTTCTTTGCTTGTCGATCTTCGACCCAACTAATAGACGGGCAAACTTTACGGCCTCGCAAACTTCCTATCCAGACGAAGTCTTTTATGTGTCTATGTGTGCATCGACCTGCCAGACACGGCCATCCATAACAAAGCGGCGTAATGGCTGCGTCTTTTCGCACGTCAGTGTCGGACCGCCCCCTGGCGACGATGAGCTGGTTCCAAGTGGAGACAACTCCAGGCAAGTGTCCCTCTCCAGGGCGGCGCTAGAGTCAGAAGACCCTGCTAATAAATACGAGAACCCGTCTTATCGGCGAAAACAGTTGAAATTAATCTCTGAAGATCCACGTGTGGACGGACGACGAGCACTCTCTCTCTAGGCTGAAGAGCGCTTTCAAGGGGACGCTACTCCGGCCCTCTCCAGCCTCGAGGGCCATCGGCCGGTGGTGGAGCGAGTGCGCGTGCGCGTTGGGCCATTGTCGGGGCGCCAGGAGACACAGCAGTTCGCGCCACTTCCAGGGGGCGACGCATGCCAGGGAAGACATGGCGTCGTCCCAGCCCTGCTTCCAGTTCCCTCCCCTCTCCACCTTCGATCTGTTGGCAGCGACAGCCGATTGAACTCCACGCGGCGCTCTGTTTGACAGCCACAATAACGAGCATGGCGCTTTTGGAAGCCCGGGCAAAGAGCTTCGATTAGCATTAGTCTCCCTCCCATTGAGGAATTCGCATGTTCCCTGGACTTCTGCTGCCGGGCTGCTCCGTGACAATAACGAGCAGGGCAATCTTTGAAGCCAGGCTAATAGGCACCCTTCGATTTTTTTTAGAACCGAGTTCAGGTACTGTACACATCAGGTCGCGGGCGGCCCACGCCATGTTTTCAGAAAGAGCAACGGTTAATTTCTCGGACAAAGATTTAGCAAGCAGTTTCAGGGACCACTCTCTAAAGAGTCCACAGAAAGCTTGGACATTTTCCATTCCACCTGCGACTGATAATTACAGCGGTAAAGACAGCTATTGTTGCAAAGCACAGACTTAAAAAGTTTCTTTGGCTCATTGAAGACATGCTGTTTTCCTCCTGTCCGATTCCTTAAGTTGCCCTGTAGTGCACACCAGGCGAATGACAGGACGAAACGATCGAGGTAACTGCATTCACGGCTTTAATCATAGCAGTATTAGGGTCACGTTAATGATGGTAAGTACACTCCGTGGCGTGAGCTCGCCCCAGGACAACAATGGCTCGATAATTGACACATGCACCACCAAGGTGAGAATAACCTTACTGTTATCAATATAAAGTATGATTGAACCAAAAAGAAACGGAAATAACAAAAATACAACTAAATGAAGTATAAGGTTCATGTCAACGCAAGTAAAACTTTCTTGTACTCTGAAGTACTCATTGTGTGTATGGACATTAGCATCAGTCACTGCCGTTACGCTCCATCTGTACAAAATTGTCAGGATTATGTTCTTATCTTTGGGCGTGTCCACGACGGCGACGGGCAGCCTGTTGCAGAGCTCTGCCAAAAGCTCTGGAACCTTTGCCGCCCTGGCAGCGACATCCGACTCCGCGGCCCAACGGAAGTGGCGCCATTTTCGCTCCGCCATGTCGGCGACAGCCAATCGAAGGCCGCGATTGGTCGCTTCCATTTAAACCTTTGCCGTGTTTATCACGCCGGCTTCCGGTGTTTGCTGTCGGAACGTGGCGCGTCCATTATTCGTCCATGTGCAAACCCGAGCTCTGCGAGGACGTGCCTTCTCTGATCCCGGACCAAATTAACCGGGCATTACGTCTTTCTCTGCACATCGATTAACTCCGCTCGTGTGTTTAGACTAGAATTTCACGCGGAGATGCCAGTCGCCCCAAACCCTCTCGGCGTGTTCCCTGCGTGATGCACCTGCCCGAGCCAGACCGGGGAGTCGCGAAGCTGAAAGCGCGGGGTCGGACGCCGAGCAGCACGACTTTTTGTTCCTGCCTGTATCGCCGTGCTGCACGCGCTGCGAGGGCGAACGGGTCACGTGACTTTGCCTTGCACCACGTCACTCCTGCTTTCCGAATGGCGCCATTGCTTGAGAGGGAGAAGAGGGACATTGAAAAGTTTAAACTACGAGGAAATGGAAAAAAAGGAATTACCTAATGAGTTTCGTGTGCAAGTCTTTGCGTCTCGTATTTGGTTTTCGTGGCGACATGCTCAAACTCCAAAAGACGTGAAGTTAAGAAAATTCTGTAACTGGTACTGAAGTGATCAAAACATACTGATCTTGAGCTCATTCCGATTAAACTAATTGTGCAGAGCAAAAACTAAAGTAGTATCAATAAAAGTAGAGGAGATTTGAAAGCAGTTGACGAGAGTTTAATTCGATATAGTAAACATCAACAACAATAGAGTTAGATTCAAGTGTGACATATTGTTGATAAATTATATTAATTTTCCCGTCATTTCTCCAATAGGTACACAACCACAATTCAAGTTCTGAAATAAAAAGCAAATCATTCTAGAAAATGGTAATCACGAAGACGCTTATCCTGCATCCACTCATGATTTTCCTTGTATACGCCGCAAGGCCATGTGTTTCACCGTGCAACTGCTTGTGAGGAATTAGTGCCCAGCACTGAAAATCTTAGCGGCAATTCCTGCCAAGAACACAGACATGAGTAAAAGTCAGTTCTCTTCATTACGACCCTACTAAGTGAAGAGTATCCATATGTGTATGGATAGAATTTCACAAACATGAAAGCAAGAAAGGAATGGAAACGCGAAAGGTATGTTTAAAAAGATTGGGGTGGGGTGGGGGGGATCCCTTCAGTGCGTCATTTAAAGAGCGATTTTTTTTATTTGGAGGGGGGTGGGGGTGTTCCCCCATTAATTTCTTTAGGACTGTTCAATGTGAAAATGATTATACTTCATCTGACAAAGAAAACACACGAGATAGAGCTGATGACAACACTTCCCTCAAACAATGGATATGTCATAGTACCTTATGTCCCCCGCTGTTTTCAAACAAAACACAACGTTTCTAGGTTGTTCGCAACACTGCTTTACTCTGTAGAAGAGATCTGAACAAAATATTGTTCACATTAGCCAGTCATTTCTCACTCTCTTTGATGAGCTTTGATGATAACAAATATAACTCTTCATACTACTTAGCTTTTAATAACTTTTCGTCTGACCAAAGAAAAGTTCAGCCTTGGAGCATCTCTTTTGCTGAGACGTTTGCGTGATCATTTTGCACACGGAACTTTCTCAAATTGCTACAGCTTGCGTCGAATGAAACGCACGTCAGGGATGCGATTTAGGCCTTCTTCCCCCATTGTTGCAAGACCAATTAAGGGGAGCAGCGGGGGCTTCCTGTGGTTCGCAGCCTGGAGTTCTGTGACGGAGGAGAGGCAGAGCTGTCCTTCACTGAGCGGCGAGCTGAACCACTCTGACAGCGCCTCTGCCAGGAGACCCCAGGCTGCGCGGCGGAATGCTTTGTGCGGAAAATCGAGTCTGCTCTTTTCCGGAAGATCTTGGGACCCATCACGAGGAAAAGACGGGCGGGAAGAAAGAGGAAGAGGTAAAAACAGAAACAATGGCTGGAGCGAAGTGCCCTGTCGCTCCATCGCTTGAAAATCTTTCCGCCTGCCCGAGCCGCGACGTCTTCCATTCCTGCTTTTAGGCAAACTCACTTCCGGTGGGCGTTTGGGGCGAAACTAGGTTGATAGTCTTAGGTTGTGGGTAAAAGCTTTTCAATCCAAACTCGCACAGACGACCAGCGGGAACGTTCAGTGTTTTTGTTAATGGCGTTTAAATCTGTGCGATTGCCGCTGAGCTTTTCTATTGACTCAAGTACTTTCTGATACCGCTATTGTGGCGCTTCGAGGTCTGTACTCTGACATACCGGACCAGCAACTTTAACTCGCACCGCGTCCTCAGGGAACCCTTGTTCCGGTGATGCCGCCTGTTGTGATGTCTACTGCTTCCCGCTCGGCATTAATCGATCTTCGAAGAACCTTTCAAGGCAAACACAAAAATCGCCAGGCCCTGACGCTGCAATCGCCGCGAGATTTGCCTCTAGTCCAGCATGCCGGCAGCTTTCACTCGTCTCAGATGTATTGCCCGCCACATGACGCAGTAATTCCTCTTTCTTGTCGAAACAAAACCCGCCATGGCATTGCTTTGTTGCATCATTGTGCTGTCGGCGCCATCACCAAGTTGCCGTGCAGACATTTTGCAATCCGCTTATATCCGAAGTGCAGATCTAGAAATTTGAAGCAATGCTAAAATTGTCCTCTCCAATGAGAGTTGTGTGTTTCGTTTGACGAGGTTAAGAACACATGGAGCCAAGAGGGGTCTGTGTTAGCTTCGAAGACATCTATTGAGAGAAACGAGAACGTTTTCACAAAATTATTGTGGATAATAACATCTGTACAGAAAGTGATAAAGAAATCAGAGAATCCTAGTGAAAGTAAATACAGGTGATATCCAAACTTGTTAATTATCATCTACGACAGAAGTACGCTCAAAGGAAGCTGATTTGTTTAATTGTACACGACGTGATGTGTGCGTACATACATCGTCAGTTGCACTTTTGGTCCAGAAACCAGATATGAAAAACTATGTGGAAATGTGCCACGATCAATGACGTTTTCAACACTGAAGCTAACAATGAACGAAGAACTGACTTTTCTAGCTGTTTTGGCAGCTTGCCAGCAGAAATGATGTTGACGTTCATATTGTTCGACGGTGCATACAGTTCACGGAAACCTGATCACTTGGCACTTTGGGTAACTTGCCTGTATTCTTTAGAAATGCAGTTTATCTATCTAATACTTTTGCAAAGCTCTCCAATGCACAAGTTTCTATTCCACTTCTTAAATAAACCTCCTGCCTGACAGTGGCAGGAACAGAGGTGTAGAGGCGACGCGGACACCATTCTCCAGTCTCGCCATCCTGTTGCTATGTTTGGCATTATTTGTCACTGGTTTTGTTCTCTCTCTTTTTTTTGGTTTCTTTGTTTTTTGCATTTCTTCTTTAGCTCTTTGTTTTCTTTTCTCTTATATTCTGACCATCTTACATGCATGACCTCCCTTCGATGTCTTTCATCCAAAGTGTGTATCGACTTGTCGTTGCCTTTTTAACACAATTTTCTCATCCGTCTGAGTTCTTGTGATGGCTGCTTTTCCTTACATGTTATCACTAATGTCTCTATGACATACTGTTTACTTCGGGAGTATTATTTTTTCTTTACATAATTGAAACTTACACGTGGTGATTGCAAAAGATAGTGTACCGCGTAAAATGAATTGAACACATTTTAAATATTTAAAAAACCATTTTCTTTTCTTTTCTTTTCTTCGTGCGCTCTGAACTTTTAAAGGCTGCTGTCAAAATATCTTGCAGGATTATCTGTCTCAAGTGGTGGAAGTGGCTTTGTAATGTCGCTAATACCACGCTAGTGGACACTCATTGTCTGACACCGCAACAGCCGTCCGAGAACCGCTTCCAACAAAGAGAAATCGGTGTGAAGTGCGGAGGTCCTTGGAGACACTTGTCGTAATATGTTTGGCCAAACTCGTGTCCCACAGAAGTCATGGAGAGGGTCTCAAGCGAGCGCCAGCCCTGAACGTCTCGTCGCTCCACGGCGCCCGCTCTCCCGCGGCCCCGACGGAGTGGGAAGCACGCTCGGGCATTCACGGCGCTTCTTCACTCTGTTTAGATACACTCCCAGTTTAAGAGAAATTCCAAGCACCCTGTTAACTCCGTCGAGGCTCCGCTTCACACAGGGCGCCTAAGCTGACGACTGTATGCCCTGACGTCCAGGATCGCTGGTCGCTCAAAGGGTTAAAGACCTGTTCTCCACAGAAAACCGTCGGTTCGAAGGCCAGGGGGAATGGGCAATTACCTACCAAGAGGCCCGGGCGACCAAACATCCTCCTTTTTTCTCCCTGATCCAACCCTGGAGTGCGCCTCTAGCCTCACCCATTACCGCGGGCACGGGGTCTCTGTTGGAGACCACGCGTGAAACAAAAGCAACAGGCCAATATTGGCTAGATCAACATTTAGAAAGCTTGGTGCATTAGTCGACATTCAGCTGCAATTGTTCCCCGACTGATCGCGATCGTCGCGCCGTTGGAACTGTATTGGGACTTTTCATATTCTCGGCCTTCCCCAGCTTACTCCTCTGCTTTCCCGAATCCTCCACCCACCCCCTGCCCCCTCTTTTCCGTCCCCGCCCTGGCTGTACATATCCTCCACCTTGCCGTACATCCCGGGGCGGGTCGATCGTCATTTCCTCTGCATTGGCGCAGTCGTGGCTCTGCATTTGTCCCACAATCCCTGCCGGAATGTTCCCGCTCGGAGTTCTTTTGCAGTGCTGAATCTCGGCAAATAAAAGTAGTGTGAGATGATCGTGGGTGCTGACTCTCTCTTTTCATTCCTACAGAACAACGGTTTAGGTTTTCACGTGTCGATGTTTTTGGGCAATAGCAAGCTGGTGTAAAAATATCTAAGCGATCGTTATTATTTTTAGACCGGGTATGTAAATTGCTCAAGCCCTGGAAATTGGTCGGATGTAGCACCTGCTCTGTTTTGGCTGTTTCCAAGCGTTTCTTGCAGGTCCCCCCCACCTCCCCCCCCCTCCGCCCCCCCCCCCCCTCATCTCCCCTACTCCCTTTGCGTTATTTGCTGCTTTTCGAATGCTTTCTGAAGAAACTCACACGTATTACATGAAAAAGCAGTGTTCTGCTTCCACGAAAATAAAGCGTGTCAGTGTACATCTTGCCGTAATTCTGAATGGCCTTCGTGTCGCATTAGATACCTACCGGATCTTCCAGTCCTGGAAACTTTCAGATATTAGTGTTTTTATTTCCTCCTTCAGCAAGTTGTCTTTGAGCAAAGCTTCCATCCATTTTTTCCAAGAAGTGATGTCATGAAATATTCATCTAATCTTCTGAAAGCACCGCGGCTTTTCCCTCATAGTTTTTTCAAGAACTTCTCTAGTGTCCTGTGGAGCACGACCATTGAACATTATCTGATGAATTGCTACTGTATATATCCTGCAGCTGTACCAAGAAACTCGAGAAGAACTTCATTACAGCGTAGTAACTTTGACTTGCAGCACTTTATACGTTTCTTTGCCTTATCATTCTTGTTTGGAAATTATTCTACTTTAATCAGGAGTGGTGCTTCAAACCCCCCACACATGCTGACTGTTCATCTTGAGTGTGTACTCTTTAGGTCATGTTTCGATTTTCCATCTGTTCGCATCATCAGCTAAGTGTTTTGAAAACCATCTCATTATCTCGTATGAAGACGGCGGGGGAAAAGCGTGTAGCACGACTGCAGTAAGTATTATGTCATGAAACACATACGCCTCAACAAAATTCCAGGTAAAGTACACAAAAGCATGCCTGAAGAATCTATATATATTTTTAAGATGAGATGAAACACGCATTCAAATAATGAAACAATTCACATGTAATAACCTAGGAAACGTTCCTTTTTATACATAATGCTTAAGTAAATACACACGCTAACAATGTATATTCAGTAAATTGCAAATATGTGACTTAGGAATGCACACAATTTTTTTAAGGCTGTCCAAAAAGGGGAGCCTTATATATTATTCTATGTGGACAACTTTTCCTGCTCTTCTGCGTAGCTGTCATTCAATATAATACATAGCTCTCATAGTATTTGTTCACCGTTTTTGTGCGTGCTTTTGCATTTTTTGTGAACTTTCAGTGTGGTCTAGACAGACAACTGCAAGGGAAACCAAATGGAGCTGTCAGCCCTGCGTGAAGGCTGATGGGAAGCTGCATGTACTGGCCGTGCGGGTCGGAGTGCGGTGCGATCAAACAGAGATGATACCTGGCTATTAGCAGCGCTCCCGCCACCTTTGTCTGCTCCAGCTCTCCCCGTGTCCCTCTCAGTCCATTAGCTCGTCTGATTGGCTCGCCTCGACACCAGGGCGCGCCACTGATTGAACGAGTCACGTGGCATGCTCGCGCTATGACGCAAGCTTCCGGTACCGTGTAAAATCGAACTTGAGCAAATGACGTCCGGCGACAAGCAGAGGCGGTCCATTTAATTGGAGAAGTTTTGTGTGTAGGCTTTGACGCGTCGCTTTCAAAACGCGACGACAGGATGGACGAACACGAAGCGGAATGACAGCCGATGTTGTCAGCGACAAATAGGAAAATAATGGAGGGATGGATGAGCGATACTACAATGACTGAAAGTGCTATGTTAAGATTAACTGGCAGGTTATGACAGAAACCCCACCCACCCACCCAACCACATCCAATCCCCCACCCCACAAATCTTCGTTGATGAAGCAAGCGACATGGTTAACAATAGAGATGTTCTGCTGAAAGTAGCCTCCGTGACCATCTCCATGGATCACTGATTACTTTCGGGTTTGAAAAGTGCCAATTTCCTCTCATCAGTTTCAGTCAGCTTGACAGGCAGACGGCGAGTAGTCTTTATCTATAAGGACTAGTCTCGGGTGCCTAGCGTTCCACACTTGTCGTGTCCTTTAGTAAGTAATCGCATGAGTCCACGCGGAGAGACTCTCACCTTCCTTCATACAGGACTTGTCGCTGTGCTTTAAAGCAAACGGAAGATGTATTTGTTATCATCCTTTTACGTTCCTTTTGCTTTCTTCGTGTCAGATTATTTTGTCTAAACAACGGCCACAGAACATTTCATCCCAGAGTTAACGTCCTATATCAAGATGTATACGACGATATTCTTCTAAGTGGTCTGGAAGTGAGGGCGGATGCATGGTATGGCGTGGCACGGATTGCTTTGAGAAAGCATTTGTTCACGATCTCATGACAACAGTAATGGTAAGAAGAGCAGCAATATCAGCACTAGCCAGCACGACCACCAGCACTACAGCAGCAGCAACAACAACGACAAACGCAGTCGGTTGCAAGGTTTTTATGTGCTCAGTGACACATTTACAAAAGAGCATACGTGAGCCATGGCTATTGCAACACGCTCTAGAGGCAACGACTTCAGCAGTGATCTTTTTGCTTTCAGTTCTTATCAAGTTTACCATCGAATATAGAAATGTCATGTTACAAAACCGTGACTGCATGCGCGCTGGAGTAATCGGCATCAACCGGAAATTAAAAAAATAAAGCTGACAATTGAAAAATATGTCCTGATTGACTTCCCTCCCCAAGTTTAGATGAAAAACACCAACGTGTACATAGCATACAAAGTATGTCTTTATGTCGATGCTGTACAAGTGTTTTCTTTTAATTACCTTTGACTGAAACAAGAAAAGTAAACACACACAAAATTGTCAAACCAAACAAGGTAAAGCTTCCACACCATTCGCTATTTATGCCCATTTTGCGTCTGTCGTTACTTCACCATTCTTACAAACCCGCAATCTATAGTTCAACAGCGGCCGGCATCAAGCACATTACTTTTCCATCTCTCCTCCTCCCGAACGCCACCGTTCTCTTCCGACTCGATGTGACTGCCTCTTCCTCTTTCCCGTCCAAGCTGCATATCCATATCTCACTCCTTCCCTGTGCCCGCCTCTGTCATTGCCTTCCTCCTCGCACCGCCAACTCTTCCGCCCAGCCTCTCGTCGCCGTTTTCATCCTCCCTCGCCTTCCGCTCATCAATAACACCCGATCAATACCCAAGTCCTCAGGTGCAGTCTCCGCTCCCCGGGGCGTCAATGGCTTCTCATCTGCTGGGGACTGGAGGGACAAGGCCTGGGAAGAGGCCGCCAAAGGAACTCCGAGGGAACAGATGGAGATCGGACCCGGACCCTAGGAGCTGGGGTAGCCACGAGTGCTGGCCACTTGAGTCCGCCAAGGAAGGTCCAAGGAGGTGTCCCACGCACAGAAAGCCAGCTCCAGGGGCGCTGGCGCGAGGTCGTGGCGTCATTGTTTGCTTTATATAGGTGGAGACAATTCCCAGGACGCGACGACTTGTCATCAGGGCACCCGCCAGCCTGTTCCTTTGTGGCTCTTTGTCCACTGACCTTTCGAACTTCCAGGGGCTGGAGCATCCACCGCCACCAACACCAACCATTGCCCTGTTATTGCTGCGATCATCAGCCAACGTCCCGCATCGACGAGAAAAGGAGCAGCAGGCAAGCAAGCAGTGGCGGCAGTAAAACACCCAAGTAAATCCATGGCCGTCTCCGCCCTCAGTACTGCCAGCTTTAACTATCACCTCGTCCTTGCTGAGGATCCCCCCCCTCCCCCCAACATCCATCTTTGTGCGCAAGAAATTGCAAGAGTAGCAAGTAACAGCAGGAGCAGAAACTTGCAGGCACAGTCATGGCTACTTCAAGAATCCAGAACATGAGCAACCATTGGTACCAAAGCTTTAGCTATATTCCTTGTGGCAGCCCACTTCCCAGTGCTATATATCCTCTCGTGTCTTGCGTGAGAACACGGTCATCCCCTCAGTCTCTATTCGCTTGTTGAAACCCTGTCTTTTTGACGGGCGGATATAGGCGAGCCTGCTTTGGGATTTGAAAATGTTCGAGGTGCAGTGCCAAGGTTCTATCCCTGGGACGGGAGAAATATGCTTTTTTTAATCTTGACAATTCCATACTTGCTCCAATTCTGTGTCGTGACTCTGTCCGTGCGTATATTTCTGTCGGTGCGTGTAATGTCTGTCCGTGTAAGTCTGTCTGTGTGTGTAAATCTGCCTGTGCCTGTAAATCTGTCTGTGCGTGTAAATCTGTCTGTGCGTGTAATTATGTCTGTGCATGAATGAGTATACTTGGTGAACATCTACGCGTGACTGTGTTAGCGTCGGACCAACGTTTATTACATGCCAAAGCAAAACAAAGGTATTTCCAGGAACGTTCTCGCCCTTCCATCTTGTCTACAATTACGGAAGGGAGTTTTATGGTCTATCACTCTGTGCAGGCCATGTTAGACCATTGACT
Organism: Theodoxus fluviatilis; assembly: GCA_034096865.1. Classification (NCBI taxonomy): domain Eukaryota; kingdom Metazoa; phylum Mollusca; class Gastropoda; order Cycloneritida; family Neritidae; genus Theodoxus; species Theodoxus fluviatilis. The sequence goes on from JAWQFJ010016139.1 coordinate 30,456, forward strand.
ATGCAATGAATAGAACCATTCAGAGTAAGTCAAGTCTCAACTTCTTGTTTATTTGCCGTATTAGAATCTTGTACAGAGACCTGTCGTGTCAGTTCTTAACCCCACCCCTCTCCAGCCCCCAATTGTTGTCTCGGGCAAAAGGATCATCAGGAGCGGTGCGTAAATTTCGCGGGTGACTATCCGCCCCGTAAGCTTTCTATACCGCCAGCATCAGTCATCGACTTTTCCCTGCTCTTTCCACTTCCATCAATCTACGGGATCAGCACTCTCACCATCCTACTTAATGAACCTCTTAATAGCATGAGAACAAGAAGGAGCAACACAGCAGAGGTAATAGCATCATTGCATTTGAAGCATATTGACCTTCGTCAACAACCACCCTGCAAATCACCATGTGCATCCGTGTCTTCATTTTCACTCTGAAAGGCACTGCTGTGACAGCATCACATCTGCAGTTGCTACGCGTGCCAAGCTTACTTCTAACGCTGCTGCAAGCATCACATGCCTTGGCTTTAACCTCTCGAGGTATATGTTTGCCTCGGAAGATGTGCCTAACATGTAAGAGAGTAATATGTCGATCTTCCATTCTACATGTACAGACCTTTTTTTAAAAACTAGACTAAAGCATATTCTAGACCCAAACAGGAAGACCATGCCTGAGAATTTGATGTTTGCACTACCTGTCGAACAAACATATGGCTACAATATTTAGGGTCTGATCAGAAATAGTGAACTTGAATTTTCTGAGTCTAAGAATCTCCTTGAAAATCTGAGCGTAGCAATTGAAATCGCGGATTTTTCTTCTTTTTTTTAAATAGAAGTTCACGAGTTCCCCACTGATTCGGACATCCTCCAAGCCGTGCATCTTTGTCCGGCAACATCATTCTTGGATGCGGCGCAAACAGGGAAATGTACTACGGTTCATTCTGGTCAAACGACATTACCTTTCCTCGATTCAGACTGGAAAGAGCATATTTGACGGAGTGATGGTTCTAAAACGCTGTTGTGGGGCCTTTGATTCTGTCTGGCTGAATGGTCTGAGTGGGGCTGAGGCTGTAAAAAAGTAAACGTTGTGCTCACGGAAGACGAAAGCAGGGAGAAATGGTGGAGAATCACAGAGCAGCATTGTTCTATTTTACATTTGTGACTGAGCACCACAAAGCTGGTCATAAGTAGGTTTTTGATTTTATAAAGTTATAATTTTTTATATAAATGAGAATGTTAGCTTTCCAATAGAATTAAAATTACGTTTGCGTCTTTAATATTCTGGAAGTTGCAACTATTTGAATACACGTTGCAATTAAACGCAAAAGCTGAGAAAATCGCTACACAAGCATACGTACGGCACCTCTAGGAGGTCCGACTTCAAAATCCATTTACATCACGTGTTCGCTCTCTAGCATTAGACAGAGGATGCTACACGAAACATTACACAACAGGAAGAGAGTAGAGAGAGTTTTGCCATGATGTAAGAAACGCCGGTATGAGCAGAATTCATTGTGCCCAGGAAAAAGCCATAGTTGGGCGAATTGAACTTCAATTATCGGTTTGTTTTTATAGGGTCCGGCGAATAAAACAATGTTTCAAATACATAATTGCATATTGATTTGTACAGTACATTGGCAACACTTCGATTCTGCAGGGGTAATAGAATTATGAAATGCGCCAAACAGACAATGCACCTAGTTGACCCACCCTGACGTCACAGGGCTGTGTTTTTGAAAGGACCAGTGCCACTTATGACGCGTATCGTGTTGCTCGGTCACATTGATCACAGTGAGAATACGGTCACATTGATCACAGTAGGAATACGGTCACATTGATCACAATGGGAATACGGTCACATTGATCACAGTGGGAATACGGTCACATTGATCACAGTGGGAATACGGTCACATTGATCACAGTGGGAATACGGTCACATTGATCACAGTGGGAATACGGTCACATTGATCACAGTGGGAATACGGTCACAATGATCACAGTGGGAATACGGTCACATTGATCACAGTGGGAATACGGTCACATTGATCACAGTGGGAATACGGTCACATTGATCACAGTGGGAATACGGTCACATTGATCACAGTGGGAATACGGTCACATTGATCACAGTGGGAATACGGTCACATTGATCACAGTGGGAATACGGTCACATTGATCACAGTGGGAATACGGTCACATTGATCACAGTGGGAATACGGTCACATTGATCACAGTGGGAATACGGTCACATTGATCACAGTGGGAATACGCTAAGAGTTGTTTTGCTGCCGTCGTCGTCGTCGTCGTCGTGTTGTTGTTGTTGTTGTTTTGTTTTGTTTTTGTTTACACTGCTGCTTCTGTCTGTCGTTGATGTTTGGAGTTGTCGACACCGCCTTCGTTGTTATCGCACCTTCTCTCTGTATTCCTTTACATAGTTATTCTTCGCATGTATGTGTAGCCCGCGCTATTACAAAGGCCGAACACAACCTTCCTCTGATATGTCTGAACAACAACTATGTTCCTTTTCTTTCAAATGTTCTTTACTTTAATCATTTACACATTAAAACGATGAATGGTTCGCACTCACCTAGCACTCACAAAAGCAGGACACAACCTTCCTCGATCAACTCCACGCGACCACTGTCCAATCTTTGTCCACGCTGCCGCCGCCCGCAATCCGAATTTCGCTCACTCCATCACCGGCGGGATGCACGCAAACAGCGACCCTAGCACCAGTTCACCACATTACACGCGCACGCCCACAAACACACACACACACACACACACACACACACACACACACACACACACACACACACACGCCTGCTCTTACTCAAAACTCCGTCTCTCCTGCCCTTGCAATTGTCATTTCTTGTATGGCTGTCAATCAGGTTCCAGTTCACCACACTACACCCTCCCCTCCTTTAAATCCGTTGCCCAGTCTGAGTCTGAGGAAACAGTGGGATAGGAAACCATAAGCGATTATGAGTCAGCATCATAGTAATCGGTTTATATCACACCCGCGTCTGGTCTGCAATCTTCAGCGAGTTGATGGTGGCATCTGCTGGTTGGCCCAGTCCCGTGTAGGTCAGTCTTGCCGGCTGGCGTCTCTCACGCTGGCGTCGGGCAGCCGGCTCGGCTACAGGACTGTCTTCATGGTCCAGCGTGGCGTCCTGCGCGCCCGTCAATTCCGCACGAGGAGTCCCACGCCGAACGGGTGACCCGGGTGGTTCGTGAGGGCCGTTGAGGGAGAGTCTGCAAGTTTCAGGAAGGACGTTCACTGGAACAGGGAGGGGGTGGGGATCGTCCAGGACGGGGGATTCAGGGTCCAGGGGGTGCGGACTGCAGCCGGCCCGCCTCCGGCGTGGCGGAAGAGGGTGTTGCGAGTCAGGGGACAGGGGGTACGGGGTAAGCGAGCCCCTAGCAGTAGATTGTGGCTCTGAATTGGGAGAGGGTACCTCCGCGTCCATTTGCTGGTCTGCACGCTGTCTTGGAGGGGTACGAGTCCGTGGTGCATCGTAACCACCCGCATCCTGTACTGAAGTGCCCGAAGCACGCCCTGGGTTGATCTGCCACAGTCCATTCCGCAAATCGTCACATGTACTGCCTCTGGGCTGTGGGCTTGCTGCTTGGCTTCGGGGTTTGAACACTGGAGCGCCGGGATTCACGGCACCTTTGGCAGAGGCAGCTCCGTTATTACGTGTGGCAGAAGGAGCGCCAGACCCAGCTGCAGGAGTTCTGCCAGCGACTTGTCCTGTCGTAGTGTCTGCTGGTACGAAGGGCAGAGCATCACAGGGTAACAACATGTTTCTGTGGAGTACTCGGGTCTTGGTTCTACGTCCAGTCTCTGGCTTCACCTCAAACACTGGGGCGTTGCTTTCCATTCTGCGGACCACTACATGGACGATGTCCTCCCAGAACGAGCGTAATTTGCCCGGTCCTCCTCGCTGCGTCAAATTTCTCACCAGAACCCGATCTCCAGGGCGGAGGTCAACAGCCCGTACCTTCTTGTTGTAATGTTTCTCGTTCTGCTCTGCTTCCACTCTGGCGTACTCGCCAGCTTTTGCATACGCTTCTTTCAGGGCCTTGGTGAACGTTTCCGCGTATGCTGACATTCTTGATGGTTGAGCCTCTAGCTGGTTTTTCAGTCCAAAGATGAGATCCACTGGGAGCCGAGGAGTGCGGCCAAACAGCAAAAAGAATGGGGCAAATCCGTTGGCGTCGTTTTTCATGCAGTTATATGCATGGACTATTTTGTTGACGTGCAGATGCCAGCGACTCTTTTGGTCCTTCTCCAGTGTCCTCAGCATCGACAGCAAGGTACGGTTAAACCGTTCTACTTGTCCATTTCCCTGCGGATGGTAAGGCGTGGTGCGAGAGGACGCAACGCCGCAGAGCTTGTGTAGTTCTTGAAGCAGCTTGTTTTCGAATTCCCCCCCTTGGTCATGATGTATCCGTGCCGGGAGACCAAAGCGGGGAATGAAGTCGTTAAACAGCTTTTCTGCCACTGTCTTTGCTGCTTTGTTCCTCGTGGGGTACGCCTGAGCAAATCTCGTAAAGTGATCCACAACGACCAAGATATACTCGTAGCCGCCGCTACTCCTCTCCAAGTGTAGGAAGTCGATTGATACGAGTTCCATGGGTGACGTGGTGGTGATACTTTGCATCGGCGCTCGAATGTGACGTGCTGGTGGCTTGTCTTTGATGCAACGGCATCTCTTTGTCACATAGCGCTCAATCTCCGACGCCATGAACGGCCAATAGAAGCGTTGCTGTATCAGCTCCGTTGTTTTCTCCACTCCCATGTGGCCCATGTCATCATGGAGTAACTTGAGTGCCTTTTGTCGGTACTTCGATGGTTTTAACTTTAGACCCTTCCTCTGATATGTCTGAACAACAACTATGTTCCTTTTCTTTCAAATGTTCTTTACTTTAATCATTTACACATTAAAACGATGAATGGTTCGCACTCACCTAGCACTCACAAAAGCAGGACACAACCTTCCTCGATCAACTCCACGCGACCACTGTCCAATCTTTGTCCACGCTGCCGCCGCCCGCAATCCGAATTTCGCTCACTCCATCACCGGCGGGATGCACGCAAACAGCGACCCTAGCACCAGTTCACCACATTACACGCGCACGCCCACAAACACACACACACACACACACACACACACACACACACACACACACACACACACACACACACACACACGCCTGCTCTTACTCAAAACTCCGTCTCTCCTGCCCTTGCAATTGTCATTTCTTGTATGGCTGTCAATCAGGTTCCAGTTCACCACACTACATATGGCATGACTGATATCATCCATAGTTCAGACGACGACAATGACAACGGGAGTGGTAATGACGATGACGACGACGAGGACGACGACGACGACGACGACAATCATGATGATGTCAATGCAAAGACATTGGGGATAAGAGCCATGCTGTTGGTGGCAGTAATGGCGGCAGTTGCAATGTTGACGTTAGTGTCAATAATGGCGGCAGTGTTGGCTTTGGCGGTGAGAATCGTGATGATGGAGGTGGTAATAGTGCAAGCAGTTCGACGACGACGACAACGAAAACAAATGAGGAGGAGGAGTAGGAGGGGGAGGAAGAGGAAGAGGAGGAGGAGGAGGAGGAGGAGGAGGAGGAGGAGGAGGAGGAGGAGGAGGAGGAGGAGGAGGAGGAGGAGGAGGAGGAGGAGGAGGAGGAGGAAGAGGAGGAGGAGGAGAAGGAGGAGGAGGAGGAGGAGGAGGAGGAGGAGGAGGAGGAGGAGGAGGAGGAAGAGGAGGAGGAGGAGGAGGAGGAGGAAGAGGAGGAGGAGGAGGAGGAGGAGGAAGGAGGACGAGGAGGAGGAAGGAGGACGAGGAGGAGGAAGGGGAAGAGGAGAAGGAGGGGGAAGAGGAGGGGGAGGGGGAAGAAGAGAAGGAGGGGGAAGAGGAGGGGGACGAGGAGGAGGAGGAATAGTTAAAACCTGCGATGGTTTGATTTAACTTTATCTAAATTGAAAATGTCGTTAACCGAGTGAAGAAAAAAAAACTCCGTTAAATTCTTATTATTTCAGAACTCCCATCATACAATGGTGCTAAATGATAAATTGCTCTCGCTCATGTGAAAAACTTTTAATGAATGACTATGGCACGCGTGTAAACACATGCTCAGATTTAACTCAGTTAGCGTAGGCACTACTGGCATTGTGTGACACAGATGGCGAGTTTTCACGTATGACCGATCTTCTGATTGATTTGTGTTTGACCGCTAACGAACCACCAATAAATTCTACAACTGCCGCTGATCAGCTTGATCTCTACTTCTTTTCGTCATTTTTCACTAATTTCCCATCAGCGAGCTCAGTATTCGGTTTGAATGTCTTGACATTTTGTGTGCGTGATTACGGCATCGGTAAGGAACTGTTCCAGCTGCGAATGAAATATTGCATCGCATTCTGCGCAATAAATGAAAACTGACAAATGCCTCTCTCGCAAAACACCATCTGGACACATTTCGATTTCTGAAGAACAAATAGTGGAGCATGAGATCTTTTTCGATAAAATCTGTGTACGTTTGCAGAGTTGCTCATTAGGTCTGCACTTTGCGCCAAATGAATATTGAAATAAAACGTAGCAACTGCTCGCGGCGGAAATGCGGACAGCTAAACACAACATGTATTCATGAGGATCTAAAAGGCGGCCAGCGCAACTGTTTCCTCCGCACGACCCTGAATAAATGCCGCCTTATGAGCATGGCCAGCGTTGCACGACAGACGAGAGCGGGCTTAGCTCACTTTCAAACCGCCAACCTCGCTCTCATTAAAGGGTCGTTACCCACTGGGACGCAAGGGGCAAAATTGACGCAGCGCTCGAGGCCGAAACAAGGGTGCGCTATTACGACTCCTTGGCGACAAAACGGGCACGGCGCGGCGCCGAGTGGCCTCCACTCCAACCAGCATCGACGGGATAAGGCCTCCTCTTCTCCGCCCGTGCACGACTGAAATCAAATCAAATCAAATCAGCGAGCAAGGCGAAATCGCAAGGACCTCACGCTCTGAGCG
>JAWQFJ010016139.1:47500-57500 GCA_034096865.1 Theodoxus fluviatilis
AGCGATTTACGACGTCGGTGACCTCGAAGTGCTCTCTCCATGATTGTTTTCAAATTGACTAGACGCTCTTGTCTTGAGTGTGCATGAACCTCTCAGATGAACGTACTTGTGGCTGGGAGGAATGCTTTCTGACGTAGAACTGCAAGGGGATGCGTAACTGTAGATAAAGGAAGTTATGTTTAAACACGTTCGAAGACTGCATTTAATGTCCTATACCATTGAATTCCGCAGTGGAAACCATAAACACCTGCAGTTCGTTTACTTAAAGATACCACTTTCAACCACTTATTAGAAATCCCAAGACACTCATTGTTCCTTTCGAATGTAGTGTCGTCCGATATATAGTATACACCTGCACGTCTGACTGGGTACTTTCTGGAAATGCAACAGTCGAGTGTTCCCGACCTTTTCTCAAACAGCTCTCTCCACAGGACATCGGACCAGACCAACCTCTCCTGAATTACCCTGCAACTCCAACTGCTCTCAAGACGCGGTTGGATAAAGTGGAGAAAATGTTCTCGGGGTCAGGGACTCGATGCTAATGTTTAAAGGGTAGACCAAAGTTCAGGTCAGCTTCCTCTCTGGAAACAGGATACAGTGAGACAACGCAGGGCTGGACTCTGTCTTGGGAGCAGGGCGGTCTCAGCAGTCAGGTGTCTTGATCTGTCAAGATCAGCCTGGGGTTAGCATCCTGGTTATTTGCCCAGTGTCTCCATGCTTATCCCTACCACTCGGCGATGAGGCCGGGGTTGTTTGAAGAAGTTATAGTTGCAATCTATGATCCGGATAAGCGCTAACTCGAAGCATTGTTGAAGCCGCTTGACACCTGTATCACTCGCGAGGATGTGACCACGGGGTTACGACAGCAAGATACCGGGTATGACGGGTGTCATGTCATGCGCCTAAGACGTTGTTTCCGTAGGTTTCGGTGTTAAGACAAATAGTGGACGTTGGACTCAGAGTTATGGGAAAAGAATGGCTGCATTTTAATTTCATGACTGCAATGCGAATCCAACGTAACCGACTGAATGTTCATACGTAGTCTGTATTTTATGCATAAACCTATTGTTGAGACTGTATTACGTCGCATTTTCTTCTTCGTTCTTTCCTCTTCAATCAGTATCCAATAAGAGCGCAAATAAGTAGAAAACTACGATGGTTATTCATATCATTAGAAAATTTGCCATGTTCATAATATTTAACAAATACAGACACTTTATTTTGAGAGAAAAAAGATGAATTCCTTTGTCACATATGCTTGCAGAAAACGTTTGGAAGCTCAAACTGTATAGAACAGAGCCAGAGCTGTGCGCGATTCAGAAATATCATTACACGCTAAGGATTAACTGAACAGAGGAGACATATTTATCTACTGATTCCTTTCTAGCCTGAATAGGAGTGCGTCTGACGACCATTGCGCAAGTAAGTATTCTGGTGTCTGACAAACCAAAACTAACAAAATAAAATCCAACGTTGGTTAGAAATAACAGTTTTCTCGGGCAAATTTCACTTGTCTATGTAATCTAAATCCGGCATATGAAGTAGAGTCCTTTTTTCCTTCGTGTTTGTGTGCTCCTTTCGGGTCCCATACATCTTTCTTTCAGACTCGGTGAAAACGTTGAAGAGATCTCGACCGAGGTCCACATATACATTGGCGTCATTTATGACAAAACTCGAAGAAATCGGATCCATTTCGAGTGTGCTGGGTTCCACACAACACGTACAAAGGACGAGAAAAACCAACTCACGTGTCCTTCTTGACCAATATCTTATTTTGCAGTTATTTTGACAAGTTCAGTGTTCTGCACTAATTTAAATCGTACGATAATGCAAGGATAGTGGAAAACAGAGGGAAATAATGTTTTTATTTTTTATTAAATTACCACACCAATTTTAAAATACATATCTATTAAATCTACAAAACAAAATATAAACGTTCAGCGTTTTTACTGCCTGTTTCCGTCTAATCATTGCGGGACATGAACATACGAACAGCTGAGTATTTGGAGGCAGTTTATTAAATTCGTTTTTCTATATCTACATTATAACATGCTCATAGGGAAGCGAGCGAGAGAGAAAACTTTGACTTGAAACTTTCTTGTCGAGATCCACAGCCAATATAGACAAGGCGAGAGAGAAAGAGAGAGAGAGAGAAAGAGAGAGAGAGAGAGAGAGATTTAGAGAGAGAGAGAGAGAGAGAGAGAGAGAGAGAGAGAGAGAGAGAGAGATTTTCTAAATGAGTGTTGTAAATCTACAGAAGGGTGTTAGCAATGCAAGTATACAATGTGATGGTCAAATATTTGAATGACAGATGGTCTGCAAATACCTTTAAAAAGGCAGGGAGCAAAGCATAGCATTTATATGAGTATTTGTATCAAAGACACCACGCTCAGAGACTCTTGATACACTCCCATACACGCATTCCGTAGAACTCATCGAGCCCGATCCAAAGATGCAATCTGAAGTTCAACCGCTATGTTTATCTAAGAAACAGTACCAGCGCCGTCACTCGTGACGATGGTGCTCGCCTTCATAGCGCACACCCAGCGCCTGCGAAGGGATGCTGGAGGAACCGAGGCGAGGGGGCGTTGTGTGCCAGCTGTGACCACGGCTTGCCTCGGAGTCGATGGAATCCCTGGCTCCGTCGAGGCCCCTGCCAAGCTTACGACACCATCACGTCCCCACTGTTTGCATGCAGCCTACCTCGAGTGTTGACAGACGCCGCCATCCAAGTTTCTCTCCGTAAATCTCGGAAACACCCGTGGACGTCAAAGACGGACGGTCGATGTCATTGCCGCGTTTCTACGCCGCCAACAAAGACGCAGCCAAGTGCACGTGCCCTGCACGCAACATGAGAAGTTATTTTGTGAATTTTTTGCGCTGATCAATGGGTTTGGAAAGTCGTTCCTGCGTTTATACAGAATATTTGAACACGAGGATAATCATTCGGCGTTTGCTGGAGATGATGGAAGAGTTTAAACATTTACACACAAAAGAGCGTTGCCCTTCATGTCGACAAGTTACACATTTGCTCAAATATGGCATACAACGGGCAAGTCACACGCAGCTTGTGGGAAAGTTTCACTACGAAACTGTTACATTTAGCTGGCGTAGCAATATATCATCTGCATTATTGTGTTGATATCAGTTTCAAAGCCATTTGAATGATAAATGTAGTACCAAATATTGGAAGTAGTCTCACGAGATCCGTTAAGATTCTACTGAAGAGGATGTGCGTGTCCTGAGTAGCCACATTACGTGGGGATATATTAGTGTGAACTCTGTATTCTCGAATGTTCTTGTTTATGTCAAGACCAACCACCCCCATCCCCCACCTCCACCCGGCCAAAACAAAATCCACCTCGACGCAATTTGAAATACAAGTAATTTGAAGGACAAGAAAATACATTTTTAGAACACGTGCTCATACAATGTAACAAGACAGATAGTCAATTGAAACAGGTTGTATCATGTATGTGCATGTTCTCGGTAAGACAACATTAGGAAGACCTTAAACGCATTTTCGTTACTGACTCGGCGGGACATATCGCAGTGCATGGGGCAGGTGGCTCGGTAACAGTCACATGATACGCAGCAAAGGGCGAGGAAGACGAGGGCGGTGTTTACTCGTGAAATGTTTGAGCATGCTTGGTAGAATGAAACTATAGGAAAACATCTTACTGTACCAGACCGAGTATGCTGCTCTTGCAGTATCAGCTAATGAAATCGCACGCTGGAGAGAGAATTTCTATCACTAAGAACTAGACGATTAAGTGATACCACGTAGTATTTTGTTATTAAGAACACAAAAAGAAAAACTTGTTTTGTAATTGTTTTCTAAAGGTCTGCATATATGCAGTCTTCAACACGTATAACGGCTGACACGATATGCGCATGACTGATACCAAGAGGGCGACGTAACTCGTTGCTCGTGTGTGTTCCTGGCAGAGCAGCAATACCGGGAAGAGAGTTCATACCAATGCGCAAAAAAGTAACGGTTATCCTTTATTTGAATACACTTATTCGCATAAGGGAACATATGAAGCATCGTCAAATTAGCCAGGTTTGAATGTCTGGTTACTTGTAAAGCCAAACGGAACGTTTTATAAACCGGTGTGCCTGTTGCAGCCATTACGCTACGGCAACAGTTGCCTTAGGCAAAGAAAAAGGAGGGTTTTCCGGTCATGTCAGAGGTTTGAAGAATGATTTCCTGTGTACCCGAGGAAAAACCCGGATTAATCAGTCCACTACCTGCAACTTGGGCCAAGAATCGCTTCCCGAGATGAGGGCCCCAAGATCTATCAGGCGAGGTTGCCTCCTCGCGTCAACACCTGGAATGTCCTTGCGGTGACAGAAGCGCAGACGTTCTCCTAATGTCCTCTGTATCGCGTGAATCGGCTGGCACCAGGCGCGAGGTGGTACCCGTGGAAAGACCTGTCACTTGAAAGGAGGCGAGGCCTCTGCCTACTTCATGATTTTATCGAGCCGGTGTTTGAACCTTTGTTTTTCGTAGCAGATCGTTTTTCTGGTCTGGGGTGACTGTTTTGGTTATCCTGCCCTCATCGTAGCCCCGTGTATGCCGTCTGCTACCGTCCGGGAAACCTGACACGCCCCCAAACAGTCAGGAATTCGAATTATTCATGAGATTATGCGACGCCTGTAATCAATAGTACTAATTTCACGCGCGGTCGGAGGAGTTTTCCCGCCAAAAGTGAGAGGGTGAAGCAGTGCATGTGTGCGCGTAAGGGATAGTTTCCTTCTATGCAAACCACTGTGCTTTTTACCTTTGTTTGCATGGAATACGAAATAGCTGTCAGTAGGGAAGAAAGGCTTCCAACTCGGACATGACCTACTCCATGCTGTTCTTTGTATTCTCAATATTCTGATTTTAGCTGTGTCAACAAAACTCTACAGGATTTTTCAACGTAGCACGCACTACTGAATTAATGGTGTCTTTTACATAATTTCCTATTTTTGTTCTAAACTTCAACACATTTAAAGCAAATATTTCACTCAGAAAAACTTTAATTCCAATATTCAGGAAATTACGCAAACAACTTAATCCTACCCAGCAAAGAAAAATACTGAAACATTTTTTTTAAAACAAGACTGCAAATGTGAGTGAGACAATATGTTGTAACAGAGGGCAAGAGGGGAGTATCCGTGAGCTTTCATCCCAAAGTGGAGGAGCCTGAACGCGCATCATTCCTGGAACAGTAGGCCTACCCGGGGCGCGGAGGCTCCTGGAGGTGGCCCGACACCTTTCCTGTCTCTGGACACCGACGAGTCCTTTGTTTGTTCACCTCGGCACGAGAGCTGGGACAATATTTTGGCGGGCAGGGGACGCGGGCGGCGTCTCCACGGAACCTTCCACCGCGAGTGTTTTCTAAGACAGCAGCCTCGGCCCGCTCCACAGAACACCCGCTCCCGTCATCCCTTCGCAGTTTCCGCTTCCGCTGTATGGGCAGCGCGGGTGCGCGCATTGATAAAAAATGGAAGGAAGCGTGGTAGTCAAATAATCCCCAGGACCGAATCAGCTTTGTATGGACTTCACAGACGATTCGGCATCGACCACAAGACGAGACGTACGTACAAATACAATCACCACCAGCAACGGTTGTGCTTTTGAATTCAGGCGGGAAGCTCATCGACCGGGTGGGCCATGCGTCGCTACCAAACAGGCCCGGGGTACTGAATCAGTTGCTCGTGTTTGTGGATCCCTCTCGAGAAGCACATCGACTGGGAGGGTGGAACATGATGTACAAATAGTCCGCACAGTGAATCAGTCGTGTTTTCGCTGTTGGGGCGGGAGACTCTGCAATCAATTGTCAAAAGAAGCCTCGTCGATGACAATGGCCGAGAGACAATGGATCGATGCAGGCAGGTGCGTCATGGCCAACAAAGGCTGTGGCCGATCGTGGTCGGAGCGAAAGCAACGCGGTGGGAGGCGGTGGCCTCCAAGAGCTCTGAGCGCTAGGGAGGCGTGGGAAGAGCCCCGTCATTGTCTCAGACTCTCGCCGCGTGTTGCTTCTGAGGTTTTATATACGTTCTGTCAATACGACGCCGATCATCTCATCGCGAAATCTGACGGCTCGAGTAGGTGTCCACTTGGCCATGCTGAAATGAAGCGAGGACTTGCAGACACTGACGCAATGTGGTCACCATTCCAAGCTGTATTCGACGTGTTTGATGGAGGGGTTATGAGAGGCTGTGAAAGCATGGCTGAAGTATTTCATAGTTTCTCTTTGTGCCGATGAGAGAATTTCCTGGAGCAGGCATTCAGGCCGTCCATTTCATCAGGGTAGAGGTTCTGCAGCATGGTCTTGTAAATAGCGTCCTTCCCAAGTTGGTCTTGTCACACAGGACTAAGCTTGTCATGTAATGACGCAGCTCACAAGCGCATTTTATACAAAAATGTATCCATGGTGCTATTATTATACTAAGCTTTCCTCCTTCACACAAATGGCACTGGTAGTGCTTGTGATTATATCTTAAAATGCATCTTCCATAAGAAAGCGTGATACTCCAGGCAATTCATCTCCCACGAATACCAATTTGGAATGAAGCACTGACTGTTGAAAACGAAACTTTATCCGCTGATGAATGCAGCAGTGCGGAACATTTCTCATAATGTGTGACATATATGCTGTGGCTTTCGACCTCTTGCCCATTTGCATGTTCTGTAATCAGTTTTGTGTACTGGTCTACAAATTTTACTAAGTGTCTTCACTGAAACGAAAGAAATGGTATGGAACTGCGTAAAAAGTAAAGTTATTAAACAATCATTTAATGACAGTACAATGACAGAATGTGTACTCAAACCCACAGTATGACAAAATGTAGCAGGCACTCCACTGAGTTTGAAAATGCAACGCTAATGGAACTGATTCGTCCTGTTGCTGCCAGACGAAGTTTGGTATCCATCTACGTCTGTGTTCCTATGTTCCAGTCTCGCTTTGTCGAGTCAGTCGCATTAATCCTATGCGAAAACTCATCCATGGGAGAGGGCCTTCAAGCTATTCTTTGAATTGTGTCGAAATGAAAACATTCCGAGACGGAATTTACGTGGGTAACCCTTTCAATACCTGTGATAAACCTCATAACAGACAACAACAATAACAACACAACAGCAATAACAGCAACAATAGCAATGAAGTACATATCAACCCGTTTAAAAAAAGATTATATTTCTTGAGGCAAAATTTTCTTCGTTCAAATGTAATCTTGGAAGACTTTACGGAATTGACTGTCTTACCCTGAGATTGCAGCAGCAGCAGCAACAACGACGTTTAAGCAAATCTGCTCAGCTAAAAAGAATGCTAACTTTTTTCTTGATATATAGTACGTGTTGAATTGCAACACAGGAATACTTGAATGATTCGACTGTCATCCAATGAAATAACGAACAAAATTACAGCGGCAGCAACTGCAGCAGCAACAGTCAACGACAAACTGACAAACGCAATAACAATGACATAGATGTGAGCTGGTTTAGAACAAAGATACCATACATGTATAGCTCTAATGTATCAAATGTTGTATTGGATGGCTCTTTACGTAATGTACAGTTTGTCACAGAAAATATGGCTGAGGTTTCTCTTGGCGACATGCTTTTATTTTGAATATAATTTTTATTTCATTTTGAAAACAATATATTTTATTTCATTTCATTTCATTTCATTTCATTTCATTTCATTTCATTTCATTTCATGCCATCTCATCTTTTCTATCTTATCTTATCTTATCTTATCTTATTTACAATATACAACATGGATACTGGGAAGATCCCATATACATCACAACTTTCATTCTTGTTGGAACGTCTAAACGTTTAACCAACAGGTGCGTCAACTGATGTTCACCAATATATTCATGCACAATCATTCACTCATTCATTGTGTCCTCATGAGTTCAAAGCCAACGCAAAACCTTCTTCTGGGCTATTAATAGCCTTTTTCAGGAGGTGTAGATGGTCCAGTAAGCTATGGAGTTGGACTTTACAGCGAGGCGCTGTGCCGTGGTTCAATCCCAAGGGCGAGAAAGATGGGGGAAAACTTTTTTTTTTTTAAACAATCTTATTTCGTTTTATTTCATTTCACTTCACATCATCTCGTCCCATCCCATCTCATTTCATTTCTATTCGTTTATTCTTATTTTATTTTATTTAGGAGAGCACTGCCAGCGTTGTCGGACAGTGCCGGACGAGGTTGGGTGCAGAGGTTTTGTGGCAGGCTCCGTCACCCGTTTCCTGCGAGGTCCCATGAAGTCGATAGGGTCTCGGGGGGAGGAGGAGGGGGGAGGGGGAGCTGCAGAGGGTAGCCGAGTCCGCGTCTATGTGGATCTGGCAGACCATGAAAAGTCAGATTGACTGACTGACCAATGATCCGACACCCTTCGGTGGCCAGGCTGGCTGCTTGGGGCCGCCCCTGGCTGAGCCACTGGAGCAGGCCCCTGGCTGAGCCACTGGAGCAGGCCCCTGGCTGAGCTACTGGAGCAGGCCACTGGCTGAGCCACTGGAGCAGGCCCCTAGCTGAGCCACTGGAGCAGACCCCTGGCTGAGCCACTGGAGCAGGCCCCTAGCTGAGCTACTGGAGCAGGCCCCTGGCTGAGCCACTGGAGCAGGCCCCTGGCTGAGCAACTGGAGCAGGCCCCTGGCTGAGCCACTGGAGCAGGCCCCTGGCTGAGCTACTGGAGCAGGCCCCTGGCTGAGCCACTGGAGCAGGCCCCTGGCTGAGCCACTGGAGCAGGCCCCTGGCTGAGCCACTGGAGCAGGCCCCTGGCTGAGCCACTGGAGCAGGCCCCTGGCTGAGCCACTGGAGCAGGCCCCTGGCTGAGCCACTGGAGCAGGCCCCTGGCTGAGCCACTGGAGCAGGCCCCTGGCTGAGCCACTGGAGCAGGCCCCTGGCTGAGCCACTGGATCAGGCCCCTGGCTGAGCCACTGGAGCAGGCCCCTGGCTGAGCCACTGGAGCAGGCCCCTGGCTGAGCCACTGGAGCAGGCCCCTGGCTGAGCCACTGGAGCAGGCCCCTGGCTGAGCCACTGGATCAGGCCCCTGGCTGAGCCACTGGAGCAGGCCCCTGGCTGAGCCACTGGAGCAGGCCCCTGGCTGAGCCACTGGAGCAGGCCCCTGGCTGAGCCACTGGAGCAGGCCCCTAGCTGAGCTACTGGAGCAGGCCCCTGGCTGAGCCACTGGAGCAGGCCCCTAGCTGAGCCACTGGAGCAGGCCCCTGGCTGAGCCACTGGAGCAGGCCCCTGGCTGAGCCACTGGAGCAGGCCCCTGGCTGAGCCACTGGAGCATGCCCCTGGCTGAGCTACTGGAGCAGGCCCCTGGCTGAGCACTGGAGCAGGCCCCTGGCTGAGCTACTGGAGCAGGCCCCTAGCTGAGCTACTGGAGCAGGCCCCTGGCTGAGCACTGGAGCAGGCCCCTGGCTGAGCCACTGGAGCAGGCCCCTGGCTGAGCACTGGAGCAGGCCCCTGGCTGAGCCACTGGAGCAGGCCCCTGGCTGAGCCACTGGAGCAGGCCCCGAAAGCTTCGCAGCCAGTGGTTCCAGCTGATGAGGGAAAATCGAGCCGCTGCAGCCGCTTGTAGTTATCTTTTCTCAAACGCAATACTGGCGCTCTCTTCACAGATTTACCAGTCTTTCCATGACGACAGAAGGAAGACTGACGTCAGCATGGAACGCTTCCAGAACGCTTCCAGAAGGGGGTCAGGGTCACAGTTATGCGGTGATAATAGGAGCCCAGCGATTTCACGGAATTTCTTCTCACCAAAAATGGTTATATATTAGACTGTCAGATGAACCCGACAGCAGGACTTACCAAAAGTTAGACACAGGAAAAGTAATATCCTACATAATATTGGTGATTAAAAATGTTAAAGACATTTCTGCCAGCAGGATCTAGCTAGCAGGAAAGAAAGCCCATGATTGCAGGTCCTGCTGCGTCAGGGCGACTTGTTGAGGATTCTTCTTTCTCCATGTGCTGTAACACGTAGCTTGCGT
>JAWQFJ010016139.1:62500-97500 GCA_034096865.1 Theodoxus fluviatilis
GAGACTGCTCAGAACCATCAAGTAGAAATTCCGTGTCATCAGCATATTGACAAACTAGGTATTCTTTGCCATTTATTTGGATGCCTTTAATATCTTTATTCCGTTTGATTAAAATGTTCAGCACCTCCGCACACATGAGGTAAATGTAGCACGACAGGGGATCCCCCTGTCTTGTGCCGCGCATTACCGGGAAAAATTGAGACTTGTGACCATTTTGAACTACACAAGCATTTGCTCCATTGTTTAGTGTTTTCACCCATGTTATGAGGGATTTTCCAAAACCAAAATATGAAAGGCATTTTTCTATAAATTTGGGGGATATGGAGTCAAAAGCTTTTTCGAAATCCACAATTAACAAAAGCCCTTTCTTCTTCTGCTCCATGGTGTAGTTAATCACATCATATATAAGTCTCACATTTTCCCCTATGTACCTCCCTTTAAGGAAACCGCGCTGTTCTTTTCCAATCAATGTTGAAATATATCTTTTAATTCTGTTAGCTATGCATCCAGAAGCCATTTTATATATCACATTCAATAATGTTATAGGTCGCCAGTTCTTAAGCAGTGTTCGATCACTATCCTCCTTCAGTATACACGTTATGATACCCTGCTTTTGCGTCACCGACAATTCTCCGCTTTCGTGAGCCTCGTTCAAACTCTTGCAAATCATTTTCCCCAGGTCTGACCAAAAGAACTTGAAAAACTCTACAGTAAAACCGTCAGTCCCTGGCGATTTGTTATTGGACATGGCTTTCAAAGATACAGAAAGCTCTTCATAGGTTAGAGGACCTTCCAGTTCTAGCATATGTTCACCAGATAACTGTCGTGTTTCTTCTTTCAGAGTATCCGGCCAAATGTCTTGAACCTCATAATCTCTATTTTTATACAGATTCTCGTAAAATCTTGCCTGTTCTGCAAGGATATTATGCCAGCCTTTCAATTCCGATCCATCAGGCAGCGACATCTTGATGTGAAGGAAGCAAGGGAAGGCAACTCTGGCAAGTTGGCACTTAAAGAAAAATACAGCCCGGAAGTGAGAGCACGCCACCCACACGCCACGCAAGTCCCCACCCACAGTCCCAGACAGCACAAAGACTCCTGGCCCCTGGCAGAACCAGGCTGCGGGCAGCAGCCGCCAGGCATATGGCTTTCTTTGCTCTGCCACCGACCTCATGCCCGCCTCGGCCCCGCATAGTGCGGCAACCACGCTGCCGCCATTGTCCGTGCACGCCCGTGGCTCTCTGTCGATTGTGGTGGCCAGCCTGGTCCGCCCCCTCGATTACTCCGCAGAAAACAGCGCGCCCCTCTCTTCTCGCCAGACAATCGGCGGGTTGGGAGTTTGCATGTAACGAGAAAACACTTGTTAGGGAGCAGTTTGTAAGAGTTACCAGCCGTAGCCGGAAATCGATCGCAGGGGAGATAACTCACCGTGGACTTTGAGATTGTGTCTCATGAGGTAGAGTGCATGTTGGAGGCAGAAGTAACGATGAAAGTGAGTATTAATGTAAGGAAATTACGCGTTATTGCAATGCATTGAAATCGGTGAGGGGTGAGGGTGAGGTGGGTGGGTGGGGGTGGGTATGAAGGTGGGGGAGAGAAGACAAACAGAGAGAGAGAGAGAGAGAGAGAGAGAGAGAGAGAGAGAGAAAGAGAGAGACACACACACGGAGAGAGAAAGAGACAGAGAGAAAGACAGAGAGACAGAGGAGAGAGAGAGAGAGAGAGAGAGAGAGAGAGACAAAGACAGAGACAGACGGCCAGACAGGCAGACAGACAGACAGACGGAGGACGGACGGACGGACGAATGAACGGACGGACGAATGAACGGACGGACGGAGGGACGGACAGATGGACGAATGGAGGGAGGGAGGGAGGGAGGGGAAGAGGGAAGGGAGGTACAGAGTGCATGTACGAGAAAGAGACCACCATGTATTCAAATTTAAAATCCTTAAGAACTACACAAGGCACAGAGGTACTTTCCCTCACTGCAGTCCGAAGCATTGCGACATACTGGTGAGTTTTAACATAGTAGGTGTATTTGCATGTAGAAATATAATAAAGGATTCACCAGACTGAAAATTGTCGTGCCACAACTCAACGCTCCTTCCTTCCAGTGAGATTCATCAAATCTTCGAACCCGCCATTGAGGGATCGAGTTTCTAACAGAGGCCAAAGCGTGCATGCACGTGTTTACTCAAAGGATCTTGATTGAAAATCGGGCAAGACGCACTTGGACGTCATCATCAGCTTTCAGATCACAATGAGAACACTCCGCAGCCTCAAAGGCTGCTTTTTTGGTTGACTGCCGTCATGAAAGCTTCCCAAGCTGAACAGTGGCCGCCAGATGTGCTAGTATTGACTGGGGTAATTGACCAGCTTACCGTCTTATCTTCAGCTTGAGTTGCGTCGATAGTAGTGGCTAATATTCTCAAAGTTCGGTTGACTGGAAATTCGGTGTTTGTGCTTCTCAAGCTTTCGATGCAATGTTTTTCCATTTAACACATTTTATATTATACAGAGCAAGTGAGTCAGAGCAATACCGTGCGGGGAAATTTCATTCTGCAGTACGTTTGTAGCTCTTGATGCAGACGGATGTCATTGAATATATATTCGACTGATATAACTGAAATGAGGGGATGGATCCACCGCGAGATTGATATGCCTGTCAATAATTTGCCATTGGTTCAGATTATAAATCTTATATAAGTATGTGCAAAACAATGATGCTATGAGATAGAAATATTGATGGAAATGCATAATGTTAGCCACTTTGATGTACGTTAATCTATCGCGCGCGACTGTGGCCAATGCCGTTCAGTATGTAAAAGCGAAAACTTCAGCGAGTTCACTTCTTAGCACTGCCAAACGTAAGCGATAGCTGGCAGTGATCAATAGAGTTTGTGTCAATAGGTCGTAATGCGGTTGTGTGCTGTATATATTGTTTTTGTCTGTCTTTCCGTGAGGATGAAAATCGATGTGTCATTGTACATTATGATGGTTGATTCTATGTGTATAATTATATACATATAATTTCAAATCAAAATGAAATTTACTCTTCTGTTGTATCTCCAAGGAGAATACCTCAAGGAATGAACCATTTGTAACTGTTCGGAAATTATGAAAGGGGACGTATTAGAAGAGGAAAAACCCAAAACCTCACGAAAACCCAAAACAACAACTACACACACGTACCCCCCCAAAAACTCAACAACTCACCCCCAAATGTGGGTTCTTTGTCACCACCGCCACAATGCAAACAAGAAACATTTCGTCTATGAAACGCCGTGGCAGCGTCCACACAGCGTTCCAGTGGCAGGGGCTAAATGCGGTTAGGTACCGAAAAATCGTCATGAACTCTTTCAGCCTTGCCAACAGACTTAAGTTGCTACTGTTCAATTAAAACAATTACCCCCCCCAAAATACACTTTACATGTAAGCTTTCAACGACAGCTACTCAGAAAATCAATAGATCGCTCTTCATATCTGAAATATGGAACAAATGAGCCAAATTATTGAAGAGGTAAATATATTTAATCGTGAGTTGTATTTTGAGTAGTAAAAAAGGTTATAATCTTTGCGAAAATACGAGTCAATTATGATGATGAGAGTAACACACCAAAACGTTTTCCAGAATTAACCCCAAAAGTTCATTTCCTTCTAAATTAAGTACTGTTAAAGACCAAAGACTGACAAATGTGCGCTGTATATTATTGCGTCTTTGTTGTCGAAATGATGATGTTCATTCAAGGGAAGATAAAGCCGTGGCACCATCTTCTGTTGACCAGGCCATTTATGGTTTAAAAGCCTAATGTTCCAGTCCAGATTCTATAGATTATTTTTCTTTTATCCTTCGAGCGGGTCTGGAGGAAATTGTGACAAAAACATTGACTTCGCTCAAAAACCGGGTGGAACAAGCCAATCACTTTAGATCCTTCATCCATTTGGTGCGAGAGAAGAATAAACGTCATGATCGAAGGTATTCAACCCCTCCTGTTTCCACTCCCTCAAACCCCCTCCTATCCTGTGATCTCGGATATTTCACCTTAACCCCACCCACCCATCAGCACCCTTCACTTCCTCCACCTCCACTCTTACAAGGGCGGGTGGCCGATGAAAACCCGGACTCATTTTTGATGCCTGGATGGTGGGTCTGCACCTGTGCTTCCGTCGTGGTCTTTCTCGTCTTTGGGCCCGGGCTCTCGCTCCACCTCCACTCCCGCCTCCATTCAGACGACCTGGGTTTCTCGGTGCTCCAGCCGGGCCGAGTCCGCCGTCTGCTGGTTGGAAAACAACTACTACAAAGGCCACAGGACCGCGCAGACCAGGGACCGCCGAGACTGGGAAGAAAGAAGGGAGGTGGGGGGTGGGGGGAACGCCAATATACTTGTAACTGCGGTGTATTATCAAGTAACGGGCTCTTTGCTGGAGGTGAAAGAAACGCAAAACACATCGAGCAGGGTCAAGTCTTTCCCCCCTCCTTTTTTTCTCCAATGAAGAGAAGTCTTTTCTTTTCCAACTGGCGAGCTGCCTGAATGTCTTTCTACCTCTCTGCCCGTAGATTCGACATTTGCGATGCAAGTTGCTGTCGCCGGTGGGAAATGTATTGATTTTCGGGAATCGAATCGCTACTTTACCTGCATCCTTTCTCTCCGATGAGAGAGCGCGGAACAGAGGGGCGGTACAGTTTTGCATGCAGCGTCAAGCGGGGACAAGGAAAGAGGCTGCTTGCTGCATGCTTCTCCACAAAGATCCCCTGGTTGAGTTGCCGCCACTTGCTACGGCGCCATCTTGGAATTTCATTCTTCATCGAAGTCTGACAAAGAGGTTGGTTTCCTGGTAGCAGCAGAACCACCACGCAACTTACGTTTGCGTCTCCTCTGTGAAAGCAATCGCAGGAGGGTGATCAGACCTATCAATCTTTCCCACCCTGTTTATCCCTTGTGCTACTTGCAGTGTGTGCATGTGTGCCCCAGTGATTCGAAGAATATTGTCAGTATGATGGCATGCACTGCGTGGAACCTAATAGAGTGTTTTGTTTTATATTTGTCCATTGCGTTTAGAAAAGCATCTCAGTAACAGTGCAAAAATATAGTAAGTAGAAAAATTCAGAATTAAAATATATCAAATCCATGAGTGCGACATAAAAAAGGTAGAATCCTTGTTCGTGAGTCTCAAACAGAGATTCACTTCCCAAATGCATGTAAACAATAAAGCAAATATAATCGAGATGCTTGAACGTTTTAGACTGTGCGAAAGAAAATGTACTTTTCAAGTGGCCCTATTTCTGAGTGCATAGTACTCCATCTATCCAACACCTCTCTCTCTCTCTCTCTCTCCTCTCTCTCTCTCTCTCCTCTCCTCTCTCTCTCTCTCTCTCTCCTCTCTCTCTCTCTCTCCTCTCTCTCTCTCTCTCTCTTTCTCTCTCTCTCTCTCTCTTTCTCTCTCTCTCTCTCTCTTTCTCTCTTTCTCCTCTCTCTCTCTCTCCTCTCTCTCTCTCTCTCTTTCTCTCTCTCTTTCTCTCTTTCTCTATCTCTCTCTCTCTTTCTCTCTCTCTTTCTCTCTCTCTCTCTCTCTCTTAATTTCCCCCTTTCACTCACTCGCTCGCACACTTGCTCACTAGACGTTCAGCATTTAATTGAGGTTACTAAGAAACATTTTGGAATAAAATTCAAGATTCTTTCGACATTCCATGTTTTTCCGACACCATGGCTCTTTAGTTGCTGCCCTCCATTTTCTGCTCATCTTTACGATTTTCCCTTATTCTTTAAATTCCATGGTTTGGAATGCAATCTGCTGCCATGCTTGTGGCACATTTCACGTCATACGCCCGAGCTCTGCATTTCATTTGCACCTGCAAATCTGGAACCATCGTAAAGCATGTTCCTGTGTGTTCGCCGGTGGTGGGGAAGATGGCGCAGACAGCAGTGATTGCTTCCCAACGACGAGATTGAAACTTCCACAAACCTGCTGCGAGTTTTCACCCAGCGAACACGCGCCGCTTGAAGCCTCTCCAAAGCAATAGCTGGGTGATTTACGCGCTCGCAAATGGTCAGCGACCGCCTGGCAATTTTTGGCGTTCCTCAACCTTGCCACAACCAGGGCAATTAAAGGTTGAACGAGGAAACCAAAGCTGTTATCTGAAGCACCATCTGGAGTTGAAGGGGAAACTCATGTTTGGAAATGAGCACTCGTAAGTAAAAAGCCCCAGAATTTATGAGTCAGAGTTGAAAACTGCCAAGTCAATTCCATCTGAACTGCCTTGCCATTTTGCTTCTGCCGCGAGACTGTCTTGCATCAAGCTGCGAAGATGCATCCAGATGAGCAATTATGAAAAAAGCAAGTCTTTCATATTTTCACGTCACTATGATGAAAAAAAGGAAGATGTCATCAGCGACGGAAATAAGAGAACAGCGTGTTCGTTCATCAGCAAAAACACCGCAATTATATGTTTGTGTTTGCTTCAAATTTCTGTCATTTTGAATTACGAAGTGGCTGTGCAAATAGTGATGGAGTATCTTTGCTTCCCTGACAATAAGCTGCTGTACATTCACCCAGTATACAGGGGGTTGGCTCTCTATTGCGGAGGGCCGCTATTGCGGGAATTCTTTTGTCAAAAGTTCTTAAGGCTATTTGGTATTTTTGTCCTAAAACGCCTAAAAAGTCATACAATTTTGTTACTTTTTTTTTTTGCAAAAAATTGTCCGGGGAGTTTCACCTAAACCCGGACGCGTTACTCTTTGTCACGTTTGTGTCCAACATCAGCGTCAGGCCCTGGAGTTAGGACGTAGGGACCACCCGTTGAGAGTCAAACGTGGGATGGAGTTAGAATAATAAGCTTCACCCGTTATTGATTAAAAACCGAAAAAAAATCCTTTTTTAAGTAACAAAACTTTTATGGTTTTTTTTTGCGTTTTAGGAAAAAAGATTCAAAATGGCCTTAAGAACTTTTGACCCAAAAAATCCCGCAATAGCGGCCCCCCGCAATAGCGGCCCTCGGCAATAGCGGCCCTCCGAAATAGGGAACCCATTCCGTATACAGTGCCTGAGTCCAAGGCATCATCATGGTTTGTCAAGAAGGGGATCTCAATAATTACGGAATTTTTCCAACTCGTTTTAGTGCATTCGTTTTACATATGAAGTTATGTCTTCTCTTTGATAGCATGAGGGGTGATTTTGAATTGAAGATTTTATTTATTAAAGCGGAAAAGCCGTCTTTTTCAAACCTGAAAACCTTTTTGATTAAAAAATCGTAGCAGTCTTGCAATATCAGAAGTCTAGCAACCTCAATATCCCTTACCAAAGCAACATACGGGAATTGAGCGTGGGGATGGAGTGTTTCCTATCTCACCAGGCCTTCAGTGCAATCCTTCAAATGGAATTTTTTTCTTCACCTTGAAAGCGTAGTCTCTTTATACGAGCGTACATTGCACAACACGTAGTGTTGTCCTGTCGCTGTAGCGCAGTTCCTCAGCCGAAGGACAATAGTACTGTTGCATGTGTAGAGATCACTCCGCATGCTCGCATTTTGGGACCAAAGCCAAAGAAATGATATTAAACACAGTTACCAGATTCGTGAATCTGATCAGTAACAGATCTTCTCCATTCAGTAAATCTGATGATACGCAGAAATGGTCGTAAAATCTTAGACCCACTCTTTGCTCATCGAACTGTAGGAAAAACAGAATCTCCACCTGTAATTCAAGCGTACGTCAAGATAGCTCTTCCAATATCCAGCATTTGCACCTCGTACAGAGCAACGACGACCCCGCACGGGACGCCTCTTTCTTGCACTTCTCACCCACTACAACAAGTTTACGCCACACTGAGTGGAGTCGAGAGAGAAAGAAAAATCTCTCCCGGCCAGCACAGACCTAAGTCCCCGAAACAACAAATTACTCTCAAGCTTGAGGACTCCTCTCTCTTCTATGGCGGCTGGTTGCGCGGCGTGGACATTCCAACTTCACCGGCACACTCCAGCCTTCCTGGTCGTCCCAGGCCGCCGTTTCCAGCCTGGAGGCGCAAGGAATCCCTCTCAAGTGAAATCGATTAAATATGAGAGAGGATTTTGACAGGCCTCTCCTCACCTGCACCACGCAGCTATGCCCGCCTCCACCAGACCCGACCCCAGTGCCTGGCCAGGAATGCTGCAGGCACGGCGGTCATCCAAGGATTTGTACGAGTGTCTGTCGTCCGCCGTTGAGAGACTCGTAAGTCCGTCTGCTCTCGTCCCTGGTCCGTCCTTGCAGGGCTCCAGTCCTTGAGCAGAATGCAATGAGTGAGAGTTCTGCATTGGACAGAGAGGAGTTACTAGGCTTCAGCCAGTGTGGAAGTGTTCGAGATCACAGTTGTGCAAACACAAACGCCTTCGTAGGGAAAAAAGGATAAAAGAACTAACGAGCGAGCGAGTAGAACTAGAGGTGAGGTTTTATTTGTATCAAAAAGGAAAACACTCCTTCCCCTTAAAGAAACTCAAAATGTATTTTTCCGACCCAATACACCGCCGATGTTTATTATTATATTAACACTTTGGGTTTCATGCATTGAGTGGTAACGTCGGCAAGAATACTTACGGCTGGAGGGGGGGGGGGGGGGAGATTTAAAGTGCTGTAACGTACGACAGTGAAAGCGAGTGGAATCAATGTAAATAAAGTTATCCAAGCATGGCCTGGTAGTGAAACTGCGTTATTCCTACCAGTGAGTAGCTGATTTACTCTTCGGTGTGGCTCCCATGCAGTAATAAATTATTTAATCAACTCGGCATGCGAGATGGTTGTAACTTTCATTATTTGTTTTCATTTTTCTTTTCGCCATTGTCATCCACTTCACAATACTTTCGATCCAAATCCCTTGTGAGGGCAATATTGCTTCACAACTGCAATACGTTGGCTACATAAAAAATAAAGGGTATTTATCTCCCTTCCAATTGCTGCAGTGCTGCACAGAATAAAACCTGAAGTCTTTGGCAACGCAGCGCAGCCCTAATCCCCAGGGAGATTTCGTCTCATTGCCTGGGTTCACAGAAGACGTAAACTGTTCTACAAGACGTCACCAGAGACATTTTCCTCTTTTTTCGTTTTTCTTTGCTAAACCTTCCTTCGACAGGCAAGGATTTCTTGTCCGTGCAGAGACACGTTTTTGCATCATCCACTCCTACCGATAGAGAGGAAGGGCTTGGGTGAATTAACACCTGCGAGGATTATCTCCCCTTCGCCCCCAGCGTGGAATGAACTGGCGTGGCCAGACAACCTCTACAGCGCCTCCTGGTGACTGGGTGAGATTTATTGCAAGTTGTCTCCCCTGATGTAAGCGCTCTTTAGCGTGGCAGTAAAACGCTCCAGGAGCAACGTCGCGTGGACGACAGCACGGTGGGGACGTCGTCAGCAAAGGTCTGAGTGGCTAGTGGGGTGGTGGCACCCGTTTAACGTCCTGTGGGTTGTAACCGTCGTCTGGCACAGTGGCATCCAGGAAGAACTGGTTGCATGAAAATGCCTTGTTCAAATGCATTTAAGTTGTGCTCACTCGTTCGCGGTTTGACAGCTGCAGCCTTCAGACTTAAAACAGTAGCACCTTTTTTAAGGCGAGGAAGAAGAAGAAGAAGAAGAAGAAGAAGAAGAAGAAGAAGAAGAGAGAGAGAGAGAGAGAGAGAGAGAGAGAGAGAGAGAGAGAGAGAGAGAGAGAGAGAGAGAGAGAGAGAGAGGGGGCATTTTACTATCTAAAGTTACACCACCTCTGAAACCATGTGAACGATCCCTCCAATATTAATTATGCACGAGTTTCCAGAAGTGTTGCGCACCTGACACGTATTATTTGATTCAGATTAATGCATTTGCCCAAGTACCGTTCGTATTAAATTTCGCAATGTACACCAGATCAGTCCTTGAGAAACTATTCTAAGCTCCTGTGCATTGTTTATCCACACTCATCCATTTTCCCGTGATATTGCTAGGGCGCAATAGTTTGTTTAGTTGAGCGCTGGTGAATCATTCTTTAAGCTCCATCATGAAGACACTCACATACACTTGTGTCTTAGAGGCCATCTACTGCTCCGAATCATATTTCATGGAAGTCCTGCATAACTCTGAAGAGTGGAAAATTGTTGTTATTCACGACGGCCTTTCTTTCCCGACATCACTCACCCTAAGGCTCGTCACCGCTATTGCGAGTCGTGACGTGAACCTGGAGATTAGACACAGCACACCATGAAGTCTGCGCTTTCTCCCGACGGAGCCATCTGCCTGGAGTTTGTTCAGCGTCGGTGCCGGGGCTAATCCGCACTAAAGTGCCTTCCCCGAGATCCCAGGCTCTTGCTCCAGCCATTCACGCGGGAAGTGCCGGAGTCCTCTCACACTCGCCCTGATGTAAGACAACGCAGCGCCCTGGAGGAATCCTCGCTTTCTCCCTGGCCTCCTGGCTGCCCAGAGAGTGTCTTCGTTTCGCTGCAACCTCACATCTCGGCCGACAGAGATAAACAGCCAGAAAGTGCAATGCAATGTCGGATTAGTCGTAAGCGCCGAAAAGAGGGCCGAGTTGAAAACTCCAAATGTCGAGATTTAGATAAGGGCCATCCAGGGCGACCATCGTGGCCAGAGCAGGCGTTTGGGAGAACCGCTTCCCGTAGGTGTGCCGTGGTCACCGCGTAATTCAGAACCAGATCCTCCTCCTTCCGTGTTTCCTCAAAGCACTGGGCTCAAAAGGCATTGAGGACTTACCCTGTCCTGGGTGTGACGCCTGCAGTTCCCTCGCACTGGGTCGCACTCCGTCACACCGGTGAATTGGGTTCAGATCTGGTCCTAGCGATAGTGTACGGGGCCAAACTTGCGTCGTCGCCTTCGCGAAGGCTGTCGATAGAAAATGTGAGCAGATGATTTGACTCTTGTCAAAATTCGCACGAGGAAGTTTTTCGCTAGATCATTATTGTCGCACAGGCATTTCTCACATTAACCACGAAATGATCTACACCCTATGTTTCTCCCTATGGAGTGGCCAGTTCAGTATTTGCATAAGTTTAATTGCACAGGTATATGCAATCAACAAGAAAACATATTTTGTCTGCAAAGCCTATTTCTAATCAACACTTAACTCTACCGAAATGGTGCAACTTATAGCGTGAGAAGTATATGTTGCTGCACATGTTGCAGTCTACTGCGATATCAGGTTGCGTTTGGGAAACGTTGCCAATTCATACTTGCATGAATGAATGATATTCACCTGCACAAAATCATAAGACACAACTGCACTGATATGAAAAGCTGCTGATAAATGTTTCCAAATATTTAAAAACACAGCATACTCAATATGCAAGGAGGACATTTGCCGCTTTCGAATTTCTAAAGTTGTGCACCAATGCTGTGTATTCTGATGGAGCGCAGTGGGTCTGACTTTACTGCCGTTATATGACTTGATTGTCTGCACGTGTACGCATTTATCCGGGGCCGTAACAGCGCTCTCGAGGTGCAGGGGAGACTTGCGTGGCGGTGCTTGAGAAGCGCCTCTGGACACGGGCGAGCTCTCGGCAGTGGAGTGGAGCGGTAGGAAGACCGCGGTGCGACTCAGGTGTCATCGTCCGCTGTCTGCCTCCCTTTTTTGCTCTGATGAATGCTGTCGAGTGCGCCTCTTCCTGTGCTACGAAAAGCATAACCCTGGCATGACTCTTTGCATTTTACCTCAAGTTCAGGCCCTGCAGGTGCTTATTCGATGTATAAATGAAATGGGAATGGGTACTCTATGAAAATTATGGTGTCGTTGACATCGAGACGTGCGTCATTGTTTAAACTGCACCAACTCTCCAGCTTGATTTTCTCCTTAAGAGAGATGTTAGTATTCACTTCAATCTAGTGGATGAAGACCTTTTTGCCTGGCTCACAGAAACTAACATGCTCCCATTTCTGTCGCGTTGAAGGTGAGATTGCACGGTATTGAGCTGCAACTGGAGTCTAACGGTATCCTTCTTAAAGTGTTGCTAAAGATAGCATGACGGAAGATTATTTGAGATGTTATGCTAGTAACTCAAGTCTGCGTCCAAATATAGCAGGAAACGGACAGTCAAGAGAAGTCAGACATTTAGCTTCTTATGCTATTAGACCTACAGTAGGATGTCCTTTGTACGAAGGAGCAAGGGTAGAGACTGGAAAAGATCACGCTAAGCAAATAATAGTGGTCCGAGCCACGCATTTATATGTCAGTTAAATTTGCTCAAAGCACCACACAAGCGCACGGCTGAGAAATGTTTCTTGCAGGGATGAACTTCTGCCGCCAAATGACGCGTGCCGGCAGGAGCCCCAGTTGTCCGGGCAGACGCCATATTGTTCAGCACGTGCAGCAACACACGGAGCTTCGGCGTTAGAGTTTGCAGGCGTTTGTCTGTTTGGTCGGTTGCCTGGGACAACTCCCTAGCCAGGAGGCTGCTCACTGGACATACGCTGGCCAGAGAGATAGGCGTCCCAGTCAACGACAACAGTGGCCAGAAGTCTATTATCTCTGCAACTCCATAAGAAGGACATAGCAATAGTAGTGGGGATGGGTTTCTGTAGCGTCATGAGGAATGCACCCCGCTGTTGCATGGACCCAGGCCTCTAACCGCTAGATGTCATTCTCTTAGAAGGTGCAAACGTATACGTGTGTAACGTACAGCCACATAACTCTATTGCGCTTACACAGATATGGAAACTCTTAATATAGGGTTTTTCGAAAACCAGCGAGAATGTAGGTGTATCATGCCTAAGTAGAGAGGACAAACCTTTTATAACTACCGGAGTAGTTGAAGATTTAAACACACGGGTTTCCAACAAAAAATGTGCATAATCACAAGATTGATTGAAACATTTTTTCCTAGATCTGCATTCGCATTTATCATTTTTCTTGACTCGTGTCTACGAAATGGTGACGTACACAAAAAGGCATAAACAGATTACGAGGCCCTCTTTTTTTTAAAGGACTCACGCTGACTCACAGAAAAGTGGCGTTCTTCATCGCCACGGCCTTCCAAGCAGTTTGGACGCAGTGGGTTGGGTTGTTGGAGAAAGGACCAAGCAAGTGGCGATGGGGGTGGGGTTGGGGAGGGTGGGGAGGTGACGTGTGGACGTGTAGTCAAAATGGATGTAGGGTGTGGTTGCGATTGATGTGCTGCCAAGAGCACAGGGGTGCGAGTTGGGGAAGACAGGCCAAACAGCGCGAAGGGGCGTGAGGCGCAGGAAAAAAACAACGGTGATAAATTCCTGCTTCACTAGAAACGTCCTACCTCGAGCGTCTGCCTTGTTGGACTCTCTCTCTCTCTCTCTCTCTCTCTCTCTCTCTCTCTCTCTCTCTCTCTCTCTGCGTGTGTGTATGTCTTTATGTCTATCTGCCTCTTTCTCCTTTCCACGCGTGCGTTGAATGTGTGTGTGTGTGTGTGTGTGTGTGTGTGTGTCTGTGTGTGTGTGTGTGTGTGTGTGTGTGTGGAGCTCCTCTGAGGCGACTGTTTGACCGAGCTACACTGATCCAGCTCTCACGCACGACCCACCAGAGGGTGGAGGGGATCAGTCTGGAAGACAACATCGATAAGCATAATATACAAGATCAATCACCTAAGATTAAGTGATAGGGCCTGAGATCGCCGAAGCTTCGCCAGAGAGCAAACTGGCCAGAGCCAAGACGCCAGAGGCGGAGCGGGACATCGCGGTCTCCGCACGAACCCGACCTGAACACTCCCAAACACTGCGACCGCTTATCCGCAAACACGCAGAGGACGAACAGCGCGTGCGTAAACATCCCCGGCAGAGCGCACGTAAACACGTTCCACGACTCGGCACACACAGAGAGTGGAGCAGCGCAGCGTTGTCAACTGTACTGAAGCAATCTCCAGACTGCAGGACGAGGCGGTCAGTGTGATAACAATACTGCGCTAAATCAGTAACGCATCGATTGGAGACAATGTCTTGTCTTCTTCAGTCTCGTGGTTCTTCTCGAAGCAAGGAGCGACGTGTGTAAACACGATACACCCGAAACAGAAACTACACAATACACAACTCACCTGGCATATCACCTCAACGGCCGTCATGTGCCCAATGCGAATGCTCGCTGTTTAGATGTAAGCAGAGATGCAGATGAGATTGCTCGTCGTGATTAATCTCTTCATCATCATATTGGACAGCGCAAAACATGACTGCCGACCTAAACAGTTTGGCCAACACCTGCGGAGTGAAAGCAGTGGTGTCGCTGCTGCTGCAGTGGCTGTTGACCATAATACGATGACGATGGAGACAGTGATGAAAATGGCGATGACGACAGCAGCGGTGGCGGCGATGACGACGACAAAGATGATGAGGAGGAGGACGAGGACGACGATGATGATTAATATGATTTATAACTTTTCCCCCCATCTCTTCCGCCTCTGGGATTGAACCACGGCACAGCGCCTCGCTGCAAAGCCCAACGCCTTAACATACTGGACCATCTACACCTCCTAAAAAAGAGGCTATCAATAGCCCAGCAGAGGCTTCGGGTTGGCTTTGAACTCATGAGGGCACAAGGGGAGAGTACTGGGATGTGAGCTGCCAGGATCTTTTTATTTTGACGTACACTATACACCATGGATACTGGGAAGATCCCATGGACATCACAACTTTCATTCTTGTTGGCACGTCTAGACGTTTAACCAACAGGTGCCAACAAGAATGAAAGTTGTGATGTCCATGGGATCTTCCCAGTATCCATGGTGTATAGTGTACGTCATGATTATGATGATGATGGTTATGATGATGATGATGATGATGATGATGATGATGATGATGATGATGATGATGATGATGATGATGATGATGATGATGATGATGATGATGATGATGATGATGATGATGATGATGGTATCGACCTGGCCATATGGTAGGGGGGCGGGAGGTAGGTGCGGAAGGTGCGGGGGGGGGGGGGGGGGGGGGGGACACCAAAAGAGATGAACAGACACGAAATGAGGAAGAAGTTGAAGAAAGTATGTAACTATAATAACAACAGCTGGTGGAAAGAGAAAAAATGAGTATTATCAAGAGTGACGACAATAATTATGATGACGATGACGTCAATGATGACGACGACAAATGCGACCCCGAGGGGGTAGAGGAGCAGATGTTGAAGGAGTTGGTAGTAGAGAAGGAAGTGGTAGTGCAGGATGTGCTCAAGGAGGAAGAGGAAATATAGAAAAAGAGGAGGGGGGAGGGGGAGAAGGGGGGAGAGAGAGGGAGGAGAAGGAGGGGAGGGGGGGGAGAGGGAGGAGGAGGAGGAGGAGGAGGGAGGAGGAGGAGGAGGAGGAGGAGGAGGAGGAGGAGGAGGAGGAGGAGGAGGAGGAGGAGGAGGAGGAGGAGGAGGTGGGAGCAGGTAGTGACTACAAACCAGGGGGTGCTTGATCCCTCACGACGCCGCGACACAGATACTGTGCAAACACAGCCCGCGCGGCTGTCGCTCAGGACGGTGTTGGCCCAGGAGAGCGCACTCCCAAAGTGCCTCCGCCTTGACTTGCGAAACATCTCTTAAAATGGAGATGGGGCCACGCGTGTTAACTTTAGTGGAAAAACTTGACCTTTATTATATTACATTTTAGTATAGAAAGATCTATCTTAGCTGACGCAGCAGGTACTTTCAAAAGGCACAAGACTGTATCCAATAAATTTGCTTGAAGTCAAATTTAATATGAAGGAGACTTACGCTATCTCCGAACCCATTCTTCTTCCTTGTGATAATCTGTCACTGTCACTTCCAGTTGTCAAGAAACTTGGGGAATTTTCCTCATCAGAAAGAATACTTAGTCACAACCTCGACTGATAGTTTCGGGTTTGTTCTCTGACCCGTGATTACCAGCGCACATACAAACATCTCATGATACAGTAGGCCTACGCTGTTAAACGACAGTAGCAGGAAGACAGGAAATGGTCTGACTATTATTTGAAACTTCTGATGGAACACGTCTCACCACAAAGCATAGAACCAAACCTTCTTTCAGCAGCATCAGCTTTGTTCATCCACTGTTTCGGATCTGCATGTTACATCAGACGAGGCTTCAAGACCAGGAACACCGCAAACACCAGGACAGGAAAATAAGTACAGCCTTTTCTAAGGTGGAACTGGCTTCTACATCACCGGTTTTGGCGACACCGGTTTTAGGCGTTCCGCAGCTTAAATAATGGAGAAATCAGCATGAATAAAATTTTCTGATATGAATCAGGGTTGTGAGGCTTGCTGGCGATGGGAACGATTGGGCGGGGTGCGGGTGGAAGAGGCGGACTGTCCAGGGATTTGAAGGTCGAAAGCAGAGACGTCTAGGGTGTCTAATTATTCCGCATTAAGCTGGCCCCCGCCTGCCACACAAAGCAGGGGGACAGACCGATCGTCAGCGAGCAGCTCTAGTCCGGGAGACTGAACAGAGGTGTTTTAAAGTCCCCTCCCCCCTTCCCTTCCCGGTAGCCATCATCAACATTTCTCACTCACCCACCCCACACCCCATCCCGGGCTCAATCCTTAACCAATACCCCTTTGTGTGCTGGTCTTAGTGTACTGTCTCACCTCCTTCCTTGCCCCTCTCTTGTCCCTGTGGGTTCGGGATAATAATAGATCCATCGCGTCTCTCTTCGCATTTCGGAGAAGGAGAGTAACTGGGGAAAGTGAGAGTTTACTTGATCTAATTCTTACCAGCTCTAATGATCTTCGTGATAAAGGACCTATTATCACATACAGAGGCTAATAGGTTGTAACACTTACTTAATTAATTCTCTCATTCCCTCATCCACTTGCTCAATCACTCAGTCAGTTAGTCAGTCAATCGGTCAGTCCGTCAGTCATTCAGTCAGTCAGTCAGTCAGTCAGTCATTCTCTCTGGGTCTCTCTCTCCCTCTCACCTTCCCTTTCTTATGTTGCGCGCGCGTGTGTCTGTGTGTCGCTTTCCCCTCTCCTTTCCCCCACTCTCTCTCTCTGTCTCTCTCTCTGTCTCTCTCTCTCTCTGTCTGTCTCTTTCTCTCTGTCTCTCTCTCTGTCTCTCTCTGTGTATCTCTCTCTGTCTCTCTGTCTCTCTCTCTCTGTGTCTCTCTCACTGTCTCTCTCTCTGTCTCTGTCTCTGTCTCTCTATCTCTCTCTGTCTCTCTATCTCTCTCTGTCTCTCTCAGTCTCTATTTCTCTGTCTCTTTCTATGTCTCTGTCTGTCTGTCTGTCTGTCTATTTGTGTGTCTGTCTGTCTCTGTCTGTCTGTCTGTCTATCACTCTCTCTTTATCTCTCTCTGTCTTTCTCTCTCTCTATCTTTCTCTGTCTGTCTGTCTGTCTCTCTGTCTTTCTCTCTGTCTGTCTGTCCGTCTGTCTGTCTGTCTGTCTGTCTGTCTGTCTGTCTGTCTGTCTGTCTGTCTGTCTGTCTGTCTGTCTGTCTGTCTGTCTGTCTGTCTGTCTGTCTGTCTGTCTGTCTGTCTGTCTGTCTGTCTGTCTGTCTGTCTGTCTCTCTCTCTCTCTCTCTCTCTCTCTCTCTCTCTCTCTCTCTCTCTCTCTCTCTGTCTCATGGGAAGCTATGCTCAAATTCAGCCCATTCTGTTGTGCGAGGTAGAGGTTTGGGGAGTTCATGAATGCGAAGGCATTGAAGGTGTTCATCTCCATGCTATAAAGTCGTTTTTGAATGTTTCGTCAACAACCCCCAATTTAATGTGTTATGGTGAAATAGGACGCTTTTCTCTGTACATTAATGCTATTTTAAGGAGTATTAAGTACTGGCTGAATATTCTGAGGATGGACAATGACAAAGTACCTAAAAGAGTTTTGGGTTTGATGTGTAGTCTTCCATAACAATTGCGTCTCATGGGCTATGATGGTAAAGGATTTGTTAGTCAAGTTTGGTTTTGAAAGTGCTTGAATGGACCAGTTCACTGCAAATGATTGTGTCTTCATTAAGGGACTTCGAGATAGACATATAGATCATTTCCATATTCAATGGATGGAAAACCTGAACGGAAGTAACATATATATTTTCTACAAAGAAATTAAAAATTAATCTGTAGTAGAAAAGTACCTTAGTTGTATCGATAAAAAGTTTTCCAGATATGAGTTTTGTCCGCTTTAGAATGGGCATCACCGATTTGTACATCTATAGACGAAGATATATGAAACAATCATATGACGTGCTGTGTCCATTATGTAGAAACAAAATAGGAGGATCAATTTCATTTCATGTTAGGATGACCTGCTCTGCAGGACCTGAGGGAACGGTACCTGTTGTTACATCTTGTGCCACCTATTGAAAAGTTTATGAGAACTCTTTTAAGCAATGAAAACGACACTATAACTAGAGCAACAAGTGTTTATTTGTACAAAACCTTCAATCGAAGAGATTTGGCTGTAAATTTACCAGAATGTAACGCTTTCTATTTGGATGAATAGGTAGGCATGCGTTTTTGATGCGATGCCGGCACAGATGTTCCACCTGATGTACATGTATCTCCATATGCATAATGTGTATTGCTTGCTTTGCTTTGGAAAAGGCCGGAGGCCTACCCAATAAACGTTCATTTGGTCGTTCGTTCTTTCTCTCTCTGTCTCTCTCTCTCTCTCTCTATCTAACTGTCTCTCTCTTTATCACTCTCAATCTCAATCTCTATCTCTCTGTCTCTCTCTCCCTCTATCTTTCTACCTCTCTGTCTCTCTCTGTCTCTCTCTATCTCTCTCTCTCCGTCTCTGTCGTTTTCTGTATGTCTCTGTCTCTCTGTCTCTGTCCCTTTCTCTTCTCTTTTTCTTCTGTCCTCTCTTTTTCTCTCTCTCATTTTTTCGCTCTTTCTGTCTTTATTTTTTCTCTATTCATCCATCTCTCTCTCTCTCGTCTTTGAATACAAGATATCATTCTATTTAATTGTTTTTTCTTTATGTCTTATTGATCGCACACCAAATACATTAAAGAGAAAGAGACATTTGGTCATTGGGCTTGTGCAAAGCAAGGAATAAGCAAATACAAGCATGCGATGTACATTTTGGAGAAAACAAGCTGAGGTAGGGGGTTTCCGTGACAGATAGCCCTTGGGATCACAGGAAAATGCATTCTCATGCGTTTTGCAAGTGTGTTTCGTAGTAGTTTGTCGTTTGAGGTATTTCAAGCAAAACTTTTGGTTTGTGTAGACCGGGTGGAGAGGATGGCAAATCTAGTCGCACAGAGCATGTGTTATCAGGCCTTTCCGGCCTGCTTATAATCTCTTTGTGGCTCGCTTCTCTCTTGTAGACTGTCTGAGTGTGACAAGTCAACAAAGGCACGACCAGAGTCAGCAAGATCTCGTTGTCTGTCACGACAGTTCACAAGGCTCCGCCACCAAGTCGACAAGAACGCAATCAGTCAGCAAGACCTCAACAGCGTCGAGAAGATTATCGGCCCTTTTCAGGGTCATCAATTATCACGAAAGAATGAAGTAAGTCAGATGCTGATCACGTCACCTGAGAACATAGCTTTTTTGCCCGACCCTGGTACTCCACTTCACTCTTTGTGTGCTGAAATATCCCTGTCATGATATCAAATGCTACTCAGCTAGCTTTTGTATAAAACCATATCCGCATGATCGTTCGTTGCAAATTACTTTTTGTTTGTTTAATCGTGATTATTATGGAGAAAGCATATCTCAGCAAAGAAGACAAAGTCTTTCCTGCACTCCAGTACTACGTGTCGTAATCTAGCTTATTTGCCGCCCATCCACCCAACCACTCCTCACCGATTTACCCCCTCATACCCCCCCCCCCTTCCCCTCCACCCCGTTCCCTTGCATCCTGTTCACATTGGTCCCCATATATATATCCCTCTGCTAAATCCACCCCACCCACGTCCCCCACCCCACACACATCCCCCACCCCACACACGTCCCCCAACCCACACACATCCCCACCCCACACATGTCCCCACCCCACACACGCCCCCACCCCACACACGTCCCCCACCCCACACACATCCCCCACCCACCACACGTCCACCACCCACCACACGTCCACCACCCACCACACGTCCACCACCCACCACACGTCCACCACCCACCACACGTCCACCACCCACCACACGTCCACCACCCACCACACGTCCACCACCCACCACACGTCCACCACCCACAACCCACCACCCCACGTCCACCACCCACCACACGTCCACCACCCACCACACGTCCACCACCCACCACACGTCCACCACCCACCACACGTCCACCACCCACCACACGTCCACCACCCACCACACGTCCACCACCCACCACACGTCCACCACCCACCACACGTCCACCACCCACCACACGTCCACCACCCACCACACGTCCACCACCCACCACACGTCCACCACCCACCACACGTCCACCACCCACCACACGTCCACCACCCACCACACGTCCACCACCCACCACACGTCCACCACCCACCACACGTCCACCACCCACCACACGTCCACCACCCACCACACGTCCACCACCCCACCACACGTCCACCACCCACCACACGTCCACCACCCACCACTACGTCCCCACCCACCACACGTCCACCACCCACCACACGTCCACCACCCACCACACGTCCACCACCCACCACACGTCCACCACCCACCACACGTCCACCACCCACCACACGTCCACCCCCCCACACGTCCACCACCCACCACACGTCCCCCACCCCGCACACGTTCCCTACCTCGCACACGTCCCACACCCCGCACACGCCCCCCACCCCATCCCACACCCCTCCCTCCCCGAATCGTCTCCTCTGCAAGCAGCGGAGTTGAGTGGCGCGGACGAGCAGTAGGCACGCAGGGGAGAGGCTGCCCTCCACACTCAGGGCGGGCGTCAGTCCTAATGAAGAGGGGAGCCAGGACCAATACAGAGCGGCAATTAACGCGCCCAATATTTGGGCTGGCCTAATTTGATGGATTGCCCCCTCGGCTGTGGGGAGGTGACACACGTCAGGCGGGATTAGCCCCGCGGTCCTCTCGGATCTCCAGTCTTCATTCTGCCCGGCTCCGCTGTGGCTTCCGGTTTCCTGACCCGCTCCCTTGGCCGCGCCGCGCCTATCGGCAAGAAGACCGCTCGGGGTTTTCGTCATATCCTTTGACGTCATCTCTGTGCTTGCAATATTCAAGATGAAGTATTCTTAATTTCCACAATATTGCAGTGTTCACTACCCTGTGATTACTTTTCTCTTCTTTCAACCACATTCCTTCATCTTCGTAACGTTTCTCAGTTTTGCCCATTTTTACTGCTTCGCCTCGTTATCTACAACTAGCGTGATTGTTTGTTTGTTTGTTTGCTTTACATCAACCATCTTTGCTTCTACTTTTTGTGATGCTCCTATTACAAATGTTGCTGCTAATGCTGCTACCTATCACATACTTTATTTCTTATTCCGTTTGTGTTTCTACTTCTGCTACGACCACCGCCGCCACCAAAATTAACACTTCTGCTACTATTACCACTGCGACTGCTACATTACTAATTAGCTTTAGTT
This sequence comes from Theodoxus fluviatilis, assembly GCA_034096865.1. Classification (NCBI taxonomy): domain Eukaryota; kingdom Metazoa; phylum Mollusca; class Gastropoda; order Cycloneritida; family Neritidae; genus Theodoxus; species Theodoxus fluviatilis. The sequence continues at coordinate 83,949 of JAWQFJ010016139.1, forward strand.
TGATCTAGCAACACGCTATTATCTTCGCTGGTCTTAGTTTACCAACCAGTTCAAAGTAAGACAGGACAAAACCAAACCAGACAAGACAAGATGAAACAAAATGAAACGAAATGAACAATCGGTAAAAAAGGACTTGCATTTCACCTTGGCCCTAACCCCTGTGCCGCTCGCTACTTTATCTTCTCACACACACGCACACACGTGTGAACCATGGCGAAATTGCCGCTCGCTACTTTATCTTCTCACACACACGCACACACGTGTGAACCATGGCGAAATTGACCCGAGGCAGAGGTCGACAAGGTGGGTTCAAGTCAAGACAGCGAGACAACTCGAGGTGTCTCATTTGCATGCAGGCAAACACACTCCATGCCCGATCGCACGTCACCCTATGACGTCACATCGTACGATGTCAAACCTGAGCCTGGCTTTGGGCAAGATGCCGTATCTTGCCGATAAGATAGCGCAGCTCTGTCTCCTAGACAGAGACGGTCCTTAGATAACGCGCAAGCAGTAGTAGTCGGATACCCCGTGTTGGGCTTCATACCGGACGCATGTGTGTTTATGAAATGTGAAAGAAAATAATGACTTTTAGCGCTGGGTGTTTTCAATACTGACGTGATCTACGTGGCCATTCGGCACAGAGAATATTAATTACATCAGATGGTATCAAACCCCCCAGAGATGGGAATATAGGATGTAGGATTGGTGGGGAGAGGTAGGGGGTGGATTGGGAGGGCCTTATTTGGAATGACACGGTGGGTGAAAAAAGGGGAACAGGATCACATTTCAAGTCTTGCTTCAGGACATGTGATGTTGATCATCCTCGTGTTTCTATGATGTTCGTCTTTCCTCAGTTCAGTTTTAGAGAGTTAATGCAAGTGGTAATTTTTCTCACAACAACATCCACTAAATATGCAATGTTCAGACTCAGTAAAACCTCATTCAGAGGGCAAGGCCAGGTTTTTGTTTGAATGCCTTATACTCTTTTATTACTCTTAAAACAGACGTGCATGTACTCACTGCGTCTTACTTAGTGGTCCATGGTGGCGCAGAATGTGCAGCGTTCGTCATATCGATCAAGCTGTAACTTCTCAGCAACAGAGACTCATGTCATCAACATCAACAACAAAAAACAAAACAGACGAACACTGTTGCAAAACGTTAGTTTCCACTGGACGTCATGATTACAAAATAAGTATATACCCGAGCAAATGTGCATTAACTAAGGGATTCATGGCAGCACTGGACTGAAGGCATCGAAAGCATTTGGGGGAGAATAATTGGTGTCGGATAGCGCGTAATCGCTGCCAAAAGTTTCGGGAGAAATGGAACCTTCCCTATCCGGTGAATCAAATCTTTCGCATGCTGGCATTTTGATGTCTCATTCGTCGTTGCTCACGGCGTTTGACGGAGAAGGAGAGCGATCAGCGAGCCTGACGTTACTGCTACTGATGTCTCACCATGCGTAATCTCCCTCCAAAGCCAGAGTCAATATTTTCAATACACCGCATGGCAAAAACAGACAATTGGCCTCGTCCTGTAGGGCGACACAGAGGACTCCGTCCTGCCATTGTTGTGAGTCCCCTGGCCGCACAGGTCTTTCTGCCATCGAGAGAGCAAACACTGAGACACTCCCCGCCAGCCAGCCAGCGTGTGTGTCCTCGTGCCTGAAAGCCGTCCTGCCTCATTGTCCCTCGTCCAGACTCGAGGATGAATTTTAACTTCTGATCATTCCGGTTGGGTTGTCAAAGCAGGCGAGACAGTCAGCCCTCCCTGCGAGTCCAAAGAGAGGAATTCTGTCCCAAATGGCCAATCGTCTGCGACAACATTCTCCGAGGGTGGTGGGACTCAAGTTTCGGGGGCTGCTATTGTGCAAGGCGTTCACTCGTCAAGGGGAAGTCGAGGACTCGTAGAAGTGGCTCTGCTGTTTTGAAGAAAGGATTGGTGGTCAATGAGATCTAGTAATAGCAGTCTCTCCAACTGCTCTCGAAGCAGAGTGTTAGCTACCAAACATGGAGATATCCCATTATGTCAAGTGCCCAAGGACAACATGGAGACTGCTCATGACTGCCCAAGCTAATACTTATCTCTTGTTGAAGTGGTTAAAGTATCGTCATCAAGAGGTACAACAGTCTTAGTACTTTGTGACTACGAATCGTTCTTGTCAAGCTATGTACAGAGAAAGGTTCGGTTATAACATGAAAGCAAAGTTACGAAACAGATACCGCAGTAGGAAAGACACTCTGCGTATGTGCATTACCATCTAATTTATCATGTAGGCACTTCAACTTGTAAAACAGACATATCAGTCAACACGGCTTTGTTTATGACGCTTTCAGTGCAAAAAAGTTATAGAAACACGGAGTCTGGGAGAAAAGCTGCTGGTAATGGTACAACGACAAAAAAACCATTACAAAACTATATCTTCTTCATATTGCTCTACCTCTGAGACTCTGTGATTGCAACCAGACTCGACATTCGGAGATGAAACAGCAAGTAAGTGCTTCCGTTACTGACGAGAGCTGGGCTCTCTAGTGAGTGGAGTCAGTGAAAGCCTGTCTCTCCCCAGATGCTCTTCACTTCAGGAAGAAGGAGTCAACTCGATCTCAAGGCATGGACAGCGCTTGGAGGAGGTGAGATGTGCAACACCGAGACTTGGCGCCTCTCATTGCTTCCCATTTCTCCTCACGCTCTGTACTGGACTGCTGTAATGCAGAGCATAGAATAATCAGACGAGTAGGAATACTCAAGGAGGAGGAGGTCAACAAGAAGACAGATGAGGAGCACGATGACAAGGAGAAAGAGGAGGACGAGGAAAGGAAGACGGAAGAGGAGGAGGAGGAGCAGCAGCAGCGGAAGCGGCAGAAGAAGGAAAATGGAATGAAGGGAAAAGCAGTAGATGCAGCAGCAATCCAAACAGCAGATAGAGTAGAAGCAGTGAGAGGAGGAAGAAGGAAAATGGAATGAAGGGAAAAGCAGTAGATGCAACAGCAATCCAAACAGCAGATAGAGTAGAAGCAGTGAGAGGAGGAAGAAGGAAAATGGAATGAAGGGAAAAGCAGTAGATGCAACAGCAATCCAAACAGCAGATAGAGTAGAAGCAGTGAGAGGAGGAAGAAGGAAAATGGAATGAAGGGAAAAGCAGTAGATGCAACAGCAATCCAAACAGCAGATAGAGTAGAAGCAGTGAGAGGAGGAAGAAGGAAAATGGAATGAAGGGAAAAGCAGTAGATGCAGCAGCAATCCAAACAGCAGATAGAGTAGAAGCAGTGAGAGGAGGAAGAAGAACAGCAGTAGTGGCGATGAAGTCGACAACAACGACGACAACAACAACAATGGCGGCGGCCAGTGCAGGACCAGGACGAGATGCAGCACGAGGTTCTGCAGCGTAAGTAACGGCACACCAACAATAAACATGGCACGGGAACGGAGTAAATAGTACATATCAAGCGAGTGATAGAAATTACTAGAGTAAGCGTACGAACACTGGAGAAAACAGGAGTGGCACAATCTTCAATTAGGTGGAAGAGAAGAGCTACACAGATGCGATTTTCCATGACGGTGGGATGCATTATATTGCTCTCATGCAATGTTCTTCCTCCAATACCCTTCTCACATTCAATGTGTGTGACTGCATGCATGTGTGTGCGCATGCACTTGTGCTTGTGAGTGCCTGCGCACGCGCGTGTTTGTTTTTGAGTGCTTCTGCCTGTCTGTGTGCCTGTCATCCTATGTGTCTACTTTTGTTTGTTTTCTCCCTCGCTCTTGATTAATATAAAACGTTATATTATTACGATCGGGTGGTTATGCTGCTTCTCATGAGAAATGGTTTTTTGATGATGAAGAACTCAATATCACAAATGAATACAAATATCTTGGAATAAAATTCATTCCCAAGCTTAGTATGCGTTCTTCTCAGGCGGATCTGGCCTGTAGAGTGAGATCCGCCCTAAATAGTATGCATAGGACCTAACGGAAAGTTGAGCATGTGCCTCTTAATGTATACTTCAAACTGTTCGATGCTCAAATTCTACCAATTTTGCTGTATGGAGTAGAGGTTTGGGGAGTTAACGAATGTGAGGTTACAGAGGGTGTACATTTGTATGGTATCAAATTATTTTTTAATGTTGCATCTCGTACCCCTACTTTAATGTGTTATGGCGAAATTGGTCATTTTCCATTGTATATCAATGCCACACTCAGAAGAATTAAGTACTGGTTAAAGATCTTGAAAATGGAAAATGAGAGATTACCTCAAAAGGTAGATCGTATGTTGTGTAGTATACCACAGCATTGCACCTCGTGGGCTTCAATGGTTAGGGAACTGTTGATCAAGTTTGGTTTTGAAAGTGTTTGGTTGAACCAGGCCACTAGAAACGACCATGCATTTTTTTTAAGAGCCTAAGAGAGAGAATGATCGCCCTTTTTCGTATTCACCGGATGAATAGTCTGACAGGAAGCAATAGGTATTCCTTTTACAAAGAAATAAAACTAGAAGTGTGTAGTCGAAAACTACCTAAGCAGTATTGATAAAAAGGTATTCAGGGATATTTTTGTTCGCTTCAGGATGGGTATCACCGACTTTTGCATTCACAAATTTAGATACACGAAAGAATCATAAGAAACAGCGTGTCCATTGTGCAGAGATAAAAATGTAGATGAATTACATTTCGTGTTTGAATGTTCTGCATTACAGGATTTAAGAGAACAGTACTTGCTGGTGCATCTTGCTTAGTCTACAATAAATCCAATAAGAACTTTATTGAGTAACAACAGTGATCTTGTGACAAGGACTATACGTGTATATTTATACAGGGTTTTTCGACGTAGATCAACAGCCGAGAAGTTACCTGAATGCAATGCTTTCGTTTTGGAGGATGAAGAAGAAACTTTCAGTTGATACGGCACATATTTTCAATATGCTATATTTGGGTACCCATTGATTGTTCACATTGTACTTGGAATGGGCCGGAGGCCTTCCCAATAAACAGTTTGTTCTTTTGTTGTTTGTTCTTGAACAATATACCTTCAGCTGCCAAAGTTGTCCTTTCCTCGACACTACTCCCACCCACCCCACCCCGCCTTCACCCCCACCCACCCCCAGATGTGACATGCAAGCACGTTGGCTTGTGGCGGTCCGCTCTTGCTCAAGGGGTCCAGCAGAAGAGCCAGACGAGCCGCTCTCCACGGGCCTCTTACACAGACACTTGTGGACCACGGAACCTACAGGAATCGAGAGGCTGACAACTTCAGTATCATTGCCAGCGCAAACAGACGTGCTTCACACACTCTCACAGCCCCCTGGCCCGACTCTGTCGAGACTGGAGAGCCACCAGGCTGCTGTGACACTGGGGTGCGAAGAGGGAGAGCGTATCGGTGCTCCAGCAAACAGCCCATGCGTCTTGAAATTCGCACAACTGACTCTCAGTGCTAGAGTGCCAACTGAACGGTCCGTCAAGGCCATGCGCAAATTTGGAGAGGAGCGGAGAAGAGTATCGGGTCTTCATGCAAACCGGTTTGCTGTGAGGATTCATACACACGACTGCGCCCCTCTAGGAGGTGAAGTGGCAACGAAAAGGCTCGACGCTCCAGCAGAGAAGCAGCACTTGGGGCGGATTTGAGGCGACCTCGTGAGCTCCATGGATCCTTCTGAAAACTATCAGTAGCGCTTGTAACGCTTATGGAATCGTATGACTGTTTGACTTGTCTACGTGCTTTGTTCCAGTGAAAGTGAGCGAACGTCTTTGGCAAGGCTGTTGTTCTGCTGAGCAGTCGTGAAGGACTACCTAGCTCAGAGAGTTTCTGCCAACGAAAACAAGCGAGTCGACTGCATGTGCTTGAATAAGCAAGGTAATGAGAAATTCTCCACCACTGGCTCGCGACATACTGGACTCTCTCTTCCGGGAAAACGAAGATGATGCTCAAGATGAGGCTGCTTAAGTGCCACAACCATTAGCAACGCATGCCGAAGGAGCACAACGTTTCGTGCATAAGGAAAAAGTATGTGAGACTACACAATGATTGTTAGATGACCTTACGTTTAGTATTCAATATCATCATTGTTATTGTCTTTTTTCTAATTTATACTTCTATTTATTGTATGAATGTTAACCTTCGCGTATGGGAGCAACACACATACACGCATGTACATCAGTGTCAACTCAAAATGACAGACAAATGCTCTCATGCGGTAACCTTGGGAGGTGTATGTTTCATACCAAAGCACTGTCAGAAACAAACGACAGCTTACCGACTTAAGTAGCAAATGAACGGATGAAGTTCTTAAAGCCACTGACAACTCGAAACACAACCTGAGATGAATTCGATAGAAGTACAGTAATTTTACAGCAGCAAGGTTTGCGAGAGCTCAGGGCCAACGAGATTTCGTGTTAAAGTTTGTCGCTCAGCAACACCCACGCAAGACAAAAGAAAACTCACTTTTTATGGACTGTTGACGTTTCTTGTTCGTCGTCTTAAAACAGAACATATGCAGGAAAATGTGTTTATGATAGTATGGTGTATGTTTAGAAAATCTCTGTCTATACATCCAGTGGACAGGTATTATAAAACGCCCATTTCTGTGGGGCCAGGCAGTTAGAGGCAGCTTACAGAAGCAATCGTCCAACGGGTACAGGGCAGACTTCTTAAAATTGAAAACGTGCCTGAAATCCAGCTGATGATTATTGGTCTGTGGACACATTTAATGTCTTTAAAGTTGTATTTCGCGGAATTATTCAAAGATCCGGTAACTCAGGGTCTGACACTTTCAATCCTGCAGAGCTGGCAGGCTACATGGCTGATGATGATGGTCGGACTATGATCAGCCATGTAGCATGAATAGTATATGAATACGTAAGGCAGGACAATTTTCATTCCAGGCAGACTCGAGAGGAAATCGAGTGCGCATGACTACCATACCGAGGCCTCTGGCTTTACGGACGCTGTTGTGTCTCACTTTGTCCTCAACAAAATTGTCCTCGAATGCTCTCCATAACAATGAAAACTGTTGTGCTCGGTGAATTGGCACTGTAAGGATCCCTATTTATTTGTAATATTTCTGTTCTGAGCCTTTTTCCCCTTTTCCTCTCTTTCGGCTTGCGGTACACATATATTCGTACATAGATCAAGTGTAAATACACCTTGATGTTTATGGGAAGCTATGTCGCTTGGTTTCCTTGTATAAACCCGAATGACACTTTTTCACACTTATAAAGTTTTCGTTAAATTTTCAGACTATGGTACTGACCATTTATACAAAATGTTTATGAGTACGTATGTGAGTGTACGCCAGTGTGTGTGTGTGTGTGTGTGTGTGTGTGTGTGTGTGTGTGTGTGTGTGTGTGTGTATGTGTGTGTGTGTGTGAGAGAGAGAGAGAGAGAGAGAGAGAGAGATAGAGAGAGAGAGATTGTGCTTGCATTTGTGTGTCGTACGTGTGTTTTTGTATATCATGGCGCGTAAGTGTATGAAAATCCTCGCCTTTCTCATGATACCCTGCGTCTTCTCTAGAAGAGCAGTCTTCATTCCTCCCAGCAGCAGTACATCAGCAGTACACACTGAACTACGACCTTAGGGAGTGGGGCCACAAGCCTCGCCATGTCCAGCAAGTGGTCAGTATATGTATTGACCCCTGAACGATCAGTCACCTTAGGACACCGAGAAGACAACTTGGTGCGTCTCCATGTTATCTATTGATAACCCGAGGAATACAATGAACAGCCTATGTTTGCCAACAGCCCCATTCATCTTGGTAAAGTCTGAGAATCAACGACTGCCACCCCTCGATCTACAAATCAAAAGCAAAATTGAGGGGGGAAAGTGTTCCAGGACAGAAAACATGGCAGTTATAAATTGCTTTGCTGTCAAACTCCAAACACATAGAAACACTCGAAAACTGCTGCGTGAACTGTGCTATTTCAGTTTGGGAAAGAAGTCATCGGACAGTGCCTGACTCGCCTCGTAGCATCACACCTTCGCCACTCCGTCATCCCTCTCCACTTTGGGTCAAGAGAGCTTCTGGCCAGTCTCCGTCAGCTGCAGTCGGGCAAAACCGGCTCTGGTCACTGGAGAACACCTTCCGTCTCCCACGACTGTGCTAGATGACTCGATGTCTTTGTGGGCTATGTAGACCATTGATCACAAAAACCACTCGAGAAAGACAGAATACGAGTTATTCAAGTCTCCATTTCCTTAGTTGTTCGATTCTTATGAATCGCGGAGTGAGTGGGGGTGGGTCTATTCGAAAATCCAACCCACAAGAGAAGAGTATCAGTCCGAGGTTAAGACATCACGCTCACAGTAAACACGTCGCACTCACAATTAAAACATCACACTCACAGTTAAAACATCACATTCACGGTTAAAACATATCATTCACGGTTAATACATATCATTCACAGTTAAAACATCACACTCACAGTAAAAACATCACACTCACAGTTAAAACATACCATTCACAGTTTAAAAATCCCACTCACAGTTAAAACATATCATTCACAGCTAAAAAATTACACTCACAGTTAAACGGTACATACACGGTTAAAACATCACACTCACAGTTTAAACATCTCATTCACAGTTAAAACATTACATTCGAAGTTAAAACATCACACCTACAGTTAAACATGAAACTCATAGTTAAAACATCACACACACACACACACACACACACACACACACACACACACACTTAAAACATCACACGCAATTAAGACATCACACTCACAATTAAACCATTACACTCACAATTAAAAGATCACATTCACAATTAAAGCACCATCTCAAACTTAAAACATTACACACAGTTAAAACATTACATTTACAGTTAAAACATCACATTCACAGTTAAAACAACACACCCACAGGTAAAACATCGCGCACACACACACACACACACACACACACACTTAAAACATCACTCACAATTAAGACATCACACTCACAATTAAACCATTACACTCACAATTAAAAGATCACACTCACAATTAAAACATCAAGCTCACAGTTAAAACATTACACACAGCTAAACATTACATTCACAGTTAAAACAGCACACTCACAATTAAAACATCACACTCACAGTTAAAACATCACACACAGCTAAAACAACACACTCACAGTTAAAACATCACACAGTTAAAACAACACACTCACAGTTAAAGCATCACACTCACAGTTAAAACAACACACTCACAGTTAAAACATCACACACACACACTTAAAACATCACATAAAGTTAATACATTACTCACAGTTAAAACATTACATTCACAGTTAAAACACCACACACAGTTAAAACATCACACACAGTTAAAACATTACACACAGTTAAAACATTACATTCACAGTTAAAACATTACATTCACAGTTAAAACATCACACTCACAGTTAAGACATCACACTCACAGTTAAAACATCACACTCACAGTTAAAACACCACACTCTCAGTTAAAACATCACACAAAGAAGTAAAAACCAGATGATGCGGGACGAAATTTGTGTTGCCAATGGTGCACGCGCAAAAATGTTTCTAAGCCGTGGAGGAAAAGGTCAACGATACTTGCTTTCAGCTTCGCTAGTTCTTAGAATCCCAAAACTGAGGAATTGTCATTTTTCAGCCACTTCGATAGCTCAGTGTTTGATTGTGCAGTTCTTTAAAATGTGCTTCCAACTTTCTATGGAATTTATTGTCATGATATGTGAAACTGCATCATAACCTGAAGGATATCTTTTTTAATGAGCTTTCTGCAGAAAAAAAATCAAAGCTAAATGAATAAGCTCTTGTCTCATCTGGTGTCCATTAAAATGCTGATGTTATTAGCTGCCGACACAAAATAATGAATTTCACTTTAAATGGCCAGGCTAGACTTATCACTATATTTACTGATACGTTTAGCCATAGATACAGGGGTAACAGCACATCATGGGTTGGAGCCGAGCGATGCCCCCATCACCAGCTTTTATGCTTTAAAAACTGTCTCTCTTAGCGTGTTTAAGTGGTTGTAAATCGCCCAAAACAACCAACCAGAGGAATGTGTACTGAGGTAAATGTTGCTTCTTACATCGTGCCTTCTCCTCTGTAGTCACCGAGTCACTTTTGTTATTACTCCAATGCATTATGAACTTGTTTTCGGAGAAGGATGCTATTAGGTTGCAAATGAAGGTTGTAAACTTATTTTTCACATTGTCTACAACTCAGGCCTCACACATATTCCGTTTCATTCTTGGGTGACAAGAAGCAGCTCTAGCTGAGCACTCTACCCCAGGATGTAACTTTTAGATTGGCGAGCTTCGAACGCCGCACCGCTTAGTTGCAAGCGACTGCAGATCTAACGCTCTCACCGCTCGGCCAATGCGCACTTTCTTGCTACAGATGGCGTTGTAGCTTTCATGTCGATTTTAAGGTCGTGCGACTGATGCAAATTAAAGCGAGAAATAGCAAATATGATATTTGTTAGCCCTAAAATATTGCATCTATTTTCTTTTTTGGCAGTGTCTGGTGAAATTGTGTGTGTGTGTGTGTGTGTGTGTGTGTGTGTGTGTGTGTGTGTGTGTGTGTGTGTGTGTGTGTGTGTGGTTGGTATGTGAATGGGTGTGTGTGGATGAATGAGGGAGTTGAGGATGAGAGAGGTGTGAGGGTGGGAAGTGGAAGACTGTGCGTGTGTGTGTGTGTGTGTGTGTGTGTGTGTGTGTGTGTGTGTGTGTGTGTGTTGTGTGTGTGTGTGTGTGTGTGTGTGTGTGTGTGTTTATTTTATACTTACGAATGAAGTATTGCAAATAATTTACTAGACTGAATCCAGTATAATTCATGTAGCGTGCAACTTACCTTCGTGAAAAACGACCGCGCATCGTACATTTCCGTACATTTCCGTTTCTGATGCAAGGTCAAGTGGTGTTGCTGATCACCACATTATATAAAACTGAATTATTGCCAGAGAATTCTTCGTTGACACATGGATTGAAATTTGACTGAGACATACCAAAACACAAAAACAAGCACTCACAAAAGTGAGCGCTGAACAAGTGCAGAGCAGACTAAAAAGTACTACCGCTTTTTGGTCTGCAAATGATAATAAATTGTCTCGGGGAAAACTAACGTGTAAAACACATGTAATGAGCAGGCGCTGCACTGTTTTGGTATTCATGATACTGCTTTGACCCCTTTTGTATAAATAGCTGTTAATAACATAAGTTTGCTTCAACAAAACAAACCTCCTGAAAAAAAGTATTTCTGCGTTGTACGGCCGTCAAGCAGCTTCTACAAATCCTTTGATGCGTTCTGGTATACGTTTCGAAAGCAAGTTTATTCACCTTTGTGTCAATGCAATATTGTGCTTCTAGAAAAAAATATGTTCCAAAATTGCTGAGACTCCGTGCAAATATACATCCCGCATACGTTTCGTTTGAACTCGCAAAAATGTAATTACCTCGAGTACCCACGAAAAGCAGTTCCGCCCAAAACGTTGGTAGTGCAAACCGAATTCCAAAAGCTGATGTAGATTCCGGTTTTTCTGCTTACGACTCCTCAGATGCTCCTGGAGAACATGCAGACAGGGTAGACAGCGAAAGCAAAATCTGTTGGCGTCTTTCACTGTGTGGGAGGAATCGAAGCCCAAGCAACGTTGCTTTCTAGCAGCGAGGCGTTAACTGCAGACTTCTAAGATGGAGGAATACTCTGACGGACAGGTGCACACAGCGAACGGGTGACTGACTGCTATGGCCTGACAGCAAAGCAAGCGTGACTTCTTTTGTCTACAGCTGACAAGCATCCACCACATTTCATCTGTTCTCCAGACGTCCGCCAACCCCGATTTTCTATCCGGGAGAATTCCTCTCCAGCACGTCACATGTCACCTCTCACTCCGATGAGTTCACATCTGTCTCTGACCCTCACGTCTTGATGAGACTGGCCTTCAATATCTAGTCTCTGCTTCAAAGTCCAACACACACCCCGCCAACTTCCCCTCTCCCTGCTCTCCACCCTGATGAATTAGTCCTTAGTCCTCTTCGCTCCGGTCGGAGCATAGGGCCTTCACCGCAAGTCTCCACCTCTGTCTGTCTTGGGCTGCCCTCTTTGCCTCTCCCCAGGTCATCAGGACTGTCCTCAGCTCTGCTTGTATGGTTCTTTTCCAGGTCAGTGCTTGTCTACCGCGCTTCCGTTTACCCTGGGGGTTCCAGTCCAAGGCGTGGCGTGGAATGCTGGCATCGTTTCTGCGCAGGGTGTGCCCGGTCCACTTCCATTTCCTTCTTTGGATGGCGTTGACGATCGGCTCCTGCCTGGTACGTTGCCAGAGTTCTCACATTCCATAATCCAATCCTTGTCACGGTCTTGGGGAAGAGAAGGTTCATCGGCGAGTCAACTCCCTCTCGGGTTTGGTTGGTCCGCTTCATACACTCTCCCCGGGGTCGTATCTCTTGATCATCTGAGGTTTCCTTTGCAGTGTTGGTTTCTGTAGCAAGAAGCGTTTTTCCAGGGTGGGGTTGGTAGCCCCACGCCCAACCCTCCTCCTTTCGCAAACGGGCTTGGGACAAAATGTATCCACAATGTATAGGGCACGTATATGAACTCCTTTGAATCAAGTTATTTGAAAATGTGTATAGCTTAAGTACATTTTGCAAAAATGCTCCTGTTATAATATTTTCATTAATTCATCATTTCACAGATATCTCGAATCAGACAAACAAAAAGCTGATGTTGCGTGATCCGTCGCCGTAAAAAGAATGAGCCAAGAGCAATTTAAGCGTTGGCATGGTTTCACTCCAGAAACGCCTTCTCTTTCAATTTGAAAAGCACCACGTTCACACCTATTCAAACTGTCATTTCACAAACCGATAGCGTCAGTCACTATACTGCATGTCGGGAAAGAGAAAGTACATGTCCTCAAATGTTGGACTTGAATCTGCTCTTCTTCTGGCGGTTAACACAGATGCTTAGGCACTGGAACAAACTTCACACGCAGAGGAAAAAGAGGGGGATGGGGGTGGGAGTCAGGGGACTTGAGTATGTTGGAGTAGGACAGGATTTGTCAGCAATGAATGCAGGCCTGATTTTCATCTCGAACCATTCGTTGCATGCTGTCCACTTCTACGATGAGTAGAAAACACCTAAACTCGTACATGCATAACGCTGGAGTACTTCTCAAGACTTATCGATCGCAGCACTGCATTCACGTGAAATGTTTTAGTCAAATAATGTATGTACATGTTCAGCGAGTTGTTTTGCTTTCTTTTGGGTTGTTGGTTTTGTTGATTTTTTTAAATAGTTTTTTAAGAGACGAGGCAATTAATAGTTGCACTGCACTTTTCAATATTTTGAGTGCAGGACACTGGACCACGTAGTGTGCTGTTACTTATGTTGTGGCCACAATCCTTGAAAACATTGCTCTCGTTTCTTGTGGTGCTCTGATTTGTCTGGCTGACATCATTCTCTATTGCTATTAGTGCTCCTTCTCCATCGACCAATGACTGTCAGCACTGTAAACGACAGAAATAATTTCTTCTTGTAATTAAGTCGCTGCACTTACAAGGCGCATGGAAAGATATCCAAGAACC
>JAWQFJ010016139.1:100000-130000 GCA_034096865.1 Theodoxus fluviatilis
CTAGTCTCAGTCGGTCATTTTTGCCTGTTTGTTTTGTTTTGTTTTCCACATACAACCCTGAATTCTTTCCGCTGTTGTGTGATATTCGTGCCAGACTAGAATAAACTTTTAGTCAGCTTCCTCAGGCTTGAAGTAGCCGCTTCAGAACATACCATCGTGTGGAGAGAGGAGTGTGAAGCATTTCGTAATGCTCCAGAACAACTCCGAATGATAAAAACATTTTTGAGGTTGTGAATATAAAAGTTACGAAAACAAAATCCAACGTTTGCAGATTATAGTAGTGCAAGTACTCAAGCTTTATTGACTACTAGACTTATCATCTCATTTTACATATTTCTACATTGCAAGGAACTAAAAATCCCGTTGCTATTTATTATGTTGCCTGTATATGTCTTGTATGTTAAACTGTTTTCATCGACGATTCTGTTCAATCATTTCATAACGCACATTCACTGATTGTGGTCTAGCCAATTTCTATTTTGTGCAAAAAGCACACTAGCATTCTGCAGCAATACCATTCAAAAGAAAAAAAATGATAACAAAAATGGGAAAATTCTGACCTCTAGGCTCCACAACATTGGACGTATTAATGGTCCTCGCACACTGTAGAGCATAATCGTTCGCGCTTTCTACGTCCTCGGGAGAGTACAGATTTCCCTCTAACACCAATGAAACAGTCCTCAAATTGTGAAGAGACCCGCGGTGTTTCTGACTTCTCATACATGCAGAGTGAGTGGCGAGATGAGAGTTGGGAGCAAAGAGGCGTAGAGAGGGGACAGTGGAATAGCTCTGGGCTGAGGACTGCGCTCTCTCCACACAAGAGGAACGCTCTTCTCTACACCCTCAGCATCGCGCCTCCCGAGGCTTGCCCCACCTGAGCTGGAGAGGAAGGCTTCGATCCATGCGCAAGATTTCGAAAACTCTCCCACCCGGCTCTGCGCCCCATGCACACCTGAGCTGTCAATCACGGGGCGGTGGGCGGGGCTTCGCGAGGAAACCTGCCGAGGGAGGTGTGGCGCAGCGAATCCCCGCCGGAAGAATCGGAGCTCCGCCCCCAGGCGCTGGCGAAGTGACGCCTGCACGCGTGCTACCCGGGGCTGGAACAAAGCGACGCGGGCCGTGCAAGTCGCCCACCTCACATCGTCTGGCGCTACAGCAGGCGTCCCGCTCTTCTCCGGGTGTGAGCCTTCCCCGCCCTCTACCCCTCCTCCCTTCCACCCGCCGTCTTCATCCTTACCCCGTCTCTCACCTTCGTCCCCTCCCACCCACCCACCCTCTCGCCCGCCCCATTGGCGCACTGCCCCCCAGATGCGTAAGGAGGCCGTTTAAAGAGGGAAGGCTTCGCTCTAGTCTCAGATGACCACTCAGCTCGCTATGAACGGTCTGAAGCCCCACAACTTTTCAGTCAAATCGTTGTTGGACTTACCAGAGGGAAAAGCAGCCGTGGTCGCCAGCAGTCCGCACCCCACTAGCCATACCCTGGACCTCAGTCAGCCCCCAGCAGTCCACGAGCACAACATGTCGCCCGTTCCCAACAACTTCTACGACAGCAGCGACAACCCCTACACTCGCTGGCTGCAGACCAACGACCCTCTGCAGTACGGAGCAGGTGAGTGACGATTTCTTGCAGCGAACACGGGTGGTGTCGTGTGTGTCTTGTGTGTCGTGTGTGTCGTGCGTGGCAGGACGAGGTGGAGTTGTATGCGCACTCGCCGAGCCACAGGGAAAATGCATGCACCTTGCGGTGCACCTGGCTGTGTGCGATGCGCTGCGTTTGCACCCAGAAGTGTGCAAGGAGGAGCTATGTTCAGTTGCAGCGGGACAAGAGGAGTAAACCTTGTGATCAAAGTGAATGTTTATAAATGTAATACGACGTGTCACACATCATCCTAGGATGTACGTGAATGGGGAACTCGGTGCATATACATGAAGAGCTGATTACTTTTCAGGGGTACACGTCTTTCTGTGTGATGATCGCGACACTGCTGAGAGAGTGACCGGCCTAAGTGTGACTTCTGCCTATCAGTCGAGATTGTCGAGTTGTGACGTGGAAACTCTTACCGATGTCTGTCAGATAGAGCTTTAGGACACTCACCCACCTTGATATCCACAGCCTGGCTTCCTGGGAACCCCTTGGGTGTGCATGCGTGCGCAGATCAGGACGGTTACTCTGTAAACACACATAAACCTCCTCTTCTTCCTATTTGTTTGGCTGCTGACAGTCGCGACTCGGTGGAAGTAGGCTGGCCTCCAGTAGCTTGCCTCCACGTGAAGTGGGTATTTACCCCCGTGCTGGGCACGTTCACAGGAAGTTAACTGCTTGAGTGTAGACTACCGCGCTACACAGGTGCGCCTGTTGCTCCTCGAGCGTCTCTGTCTCACCTGCATTACTTTTCTCTGCTCTGAAGATCTGGCATGGAAGTCCCACACTCAGTTGCAGCTTGATAGTCTGCCTCTCTTGTCGCTAGTGCATTGAGTGGGCTTTCCAGCATTTAAGTGCCGCCACTCTTGCCTTATGGCATCATCTATCCTAGCGTTGTGTAATATACTCATAGACTTTGGTAGCCCATCTGGATTGACAGTGTTTCCCTGCACAGACTTAATGGGGTGCAAGAACAGGCTATATGACTGTATGACAAGCGAAGGCACTCGCTATGATTTTTCGGTTGGTGATATTCTGTTTTCTCTCAAAGAATGGTTTGGACCGCTGAAGACATAAGTAGCTTTTCTTTTGTTTACAACAATAACTTTCTTTTCCCCTTGCCGATAAGATGCACTGGAGATCTGCCCAGGAGTGCTGTGCCAAACATTGACAACTTCACACCGGGAGAGGCCGGGACCCAGACACACCTGTCAGGTGCATTTGTGTCTGAGGTGTCGAGTTGCCACTAAGTCGCCCACAGGTGATCTGCTAAAGAGGGAACCTTTTGAAAATACCAATAAACGCACAGGGAAGTGTAAATTTGTTGAACGTCCAAATACGTCACGTAGGCATTTAACACTCTTAAAATTTTAGAGATGTTCAGGTGCCCCAAATCCACTGTCCTTAGAGTATACAGCGATAGCAGGTGCAGGTATAGCTTTTGAATAAATAACAAGAAGGCGGAAAATTTTCATGGGTCTATTCAATGCAAGCAAACTTAATGTAATAAGGTGTGTACGACAGATTCGTCGTATGAGCAGTAACTGATAACAAACCATTCAACAACGCCACTGCCGGCAACATTCTATTCTGGAGCAAGGAAAGTGTTGTAAGTCTTTGTGTCCAGACAAACCAAGTCAAATATTGTTCTTTATCGTAGGTTCAGGCTGTTGAATAAATTTGAATGGGACGTAGGAAAAGAAAAATAGTACAAGGTACACGAGTGTAATTAAGAGATTTTTTATAAATGTCATTGATGTCGACTACAGAAAAACAAGAGTTGTATCTGAGTGCTGTGTTATCAGCAATTGTTAGCTCTCACAATTGTGCACTTCTTAGCGAAGAGAAAAGCACAGGAAGAAATACATTCATCTGCACATGGCTGCACCCTCGACAATATGCACACACACACACACACACACACACACACACACACACACACACACACACACACACACATACACACACACACACACCATCAGAAGCTTTCATTTCCTTACTTTGGTTAAATGAATGTCTGATAACACAGGAACGAAGTTTGTTTCCCTGAGGTCACGAATGGGACTCGGGCAAGTTCCTGCGGAAGTCTGCTTTAGGGCTAGACGTCAGTGCTTGGTGTGCGAGTACTGCAGATGTTTTGCAGATGGAATATCAGTATCTTTTTTCAGGATTATATGTGGGGCAGCTCAATTTAACACTCATCTATAATCTTATGCATCGTTTCCAAACGTTGCAAATTTCGTATTTAATTCCCACTTTAGGCGCACTATGGCGGAAAGTCAATAAAGAATTGATACAGAAAAAAGAACAAAAAAAGCAAATGTTAACAGGAAACAAAATACTGTAGATGACTCAAAAGTACAAGGGGTAGGACGGGGGGGGGGGGGGGGGGAGGGGGGGATGTAGTGGGTCGAGATTGAAAAGACGAAAGTATTGGCGTGAAAGAAGGAGACAGTAATAGTGGGAAGGCAGATCAGGGGAGATTTGCAGTGCGGGTACTGCGTCTGGGTAGTGGTGCGTGTGCACTACGGAGTGTGTATGTGTGTGCGTGTGTGTGTGTGTGTGTGTGTGTTAGTGTGTGTGTGTGTGTGTGTGTGTGTGTGTGTGTGTGTGTGTCTGTGTGGAAGATGAGAGGACGGGACCCAGTCCGCAATCTATCGACAGGAGACGGGCCTCAACACGCAGGAACTGTTTCGACAACTGTCTGCACCATGCACAGCCAGCGTGGATACGTCGCTCGCGCTTGGCAAGACAAAATACCTCTGTCATTGTCATGTGGCTTATAGCTGTCTATTTTCATCTCCATTTCGGGATGTCAATATGGGCAGTATACACATGTATGTCTGAGTTCTTTTCTGCGTGTCTTCAGGATCTCAGGATATTTGTTTTTGCTTGCTGTCTGCTATCGATATAGACGATTGTTTTTTTTATTCTGTATCTTTCCCTTTTTAATGATTGATTAGCAGATAGAACTACGAAAAGTATATATTATAAACGGAAATAACCTTTTCCAAAGTCAGTTGTCGCGCAAATGATTTCCATCTTCTCGATTGAGTATTTTAGAGTGAGGGTGCGACATTTATCCTGATTGCTGCGGTTCTTTGCTTTACAAAATAAATATTTCCTCATGTGTCATGAGAGAAATGTTTGTCATTCTGATAATCGTAAAGGGTAAGCTTTCGTAAGAGTCACTTCCTTACAAACTAAAGCCCGTTCATGTCAGATTGGAAAGAGTTGGAATTGATTGCACGGTCACGTTTGGTTGCTGGAGGTCTTGTCATTTTTTTCCGTGTTTCTTTTTCCGCTTCCTTTCCCGTGCAGGTACAAATGTGTGCCTCACTTCGTTCCTTTGTTCTTCGCCTTCCGATACTGCAAACAAAACATTTGTAAGAAGGAAAAAATATCTTAAACTTTTTATTCTTTTCCTCGAGAAAGTTAGTAGAGTTACAAAACTATACCGTAAACGCGTAAAATTCTTGGGAACGCAGGAAAAATCACCTTCGATATTTTATCAGCAATGTTGAATATATCTCTAATAAATAGACGTGAATTGTAGACAGTATTTTGAACACGCAGATACGGTGGAGCCGCGCCAAAACAATGCGATATTGCGAGGCTGGCAATGCGTGCTCTGTGGCCGTGCATCTTGCCGCGCTCGGCCTCCGGCAGCGCCCAGGGCTGGGCGCACTTGCCTGCCCTGTGACGTCGCTGCCAGCCTGAGGTGGAGCAGGCAGTGGAGTGGCTCTTGACTTGCAACGACGCTTTCTATTCAGTCATTGTGGGACCTAATCTACAATCGACCAAACATTTACCAGCCCACCGCTGCCTGTAGATCAAGCAGAGTTCAAACCCCAGAGCCAAATAAAAGTACACTTGAGTCCCTGCATGCCTGTTGTCCAGCTTCACCTTGTCTCGGCTCTGTAATACCAGTTTTTCTCCCCTAAAATTTACTCTTTCTTCGCAACTCTCCTTATTAATATTACGCAACACGTGGCTTTTTTCATGCAATGGCGTCCGCCATGTTGTTTGCAATTTCCGACTGCTGATGATCTGGCGAGTTCAGTATGGTGCCGTCGACAAGTTTGACGCGCGCTCAATTCATGTAAATTAGTCGAAGATCATTTTCTGACGACCCAATCAACTCTTTCGACCAGTGAAAGAGCACACACGGACGCCTCATAAACACACGGAGGTGTTTATCGACGCCGGTTTACGGTCCCCTCTGGCTGATGGTTCTAATTATTCCAATCTCCCTCTGTCGGAAAGTATTGATCAGCTAACACTGTGTACACAAGTTTCTTGACAATGCCATTGGCGGTCGCTGCAGCCATCTCCCGCTGTATCGACCTCTCTCTTGTCCAGATCGCTCTCTCCCCGCCCTTAGTGGTCCGGCATTGAACGTCGCCTCAAAGGACAGTCTGTGCTTGGCAGGAACTGGTGTGTAGGTCAAGACTGATGGGGCGAGGAGAACAAGAAGCATTACTCCTAAAAAATTCTGCAAAGATATATTATCGATTTTTAATTTGTTTACTTATGTTGTAAATGAGAAAAGCAAGTGCATTTGCTATAATTTCGTGCGATGTAATTGTAATAACGAAAAGCTGTCTGAAAATAAGGGTTTCCCCCCAAAATGTTGAGGTCGATAAATTCCATCCCTCTAATTTTCAAAGCTTATTTGTAGAAAGGGATATTATCACAGAGTGTCCTATACCAAAAATGCAGTTTAAAAAATACCGCGAAATGCTGGATTAACGGGCGCTAGTTAACAGCATGTATCTTCATGTACTGGAAATTACACGAGTGTAGATATTCAAAACCTCAGCTCTCACAGAATGATCTTCCTGTTTCAATGCCATGAGAACGCGACGCGCTGAAGATGGTAAGGATTACTAATTATTTCTGTGCATTTAATCCCTTCCATCTTATGCGCTCGAAATCAAAACAAAGCAAAATGCACATTCTAAATTGTTTTCCCTAGATTTCCCACTTCACCGTCTCAAATGAAGACATTGCTATCAAACTTTAAGTTCTGCTTCTTGAAACCGCCAGCAAATTTAGTTTTCAGCGTTCTAACGACACCTGCATGTTTGGTGCGAGCTGCGTGAATCCCGCAGGGACGCACGAAGGCTGAATCACAGGGAAGCAAGCACCCCAGACACTTTGACGTCCTCTGCTCACGCCGGCTGAGATAACGCCGTGGACATGGCAGGGCGAGGGTTGGGGAGAGGATCCTGTGGAGAGGACAGACTGTCTCGCCACTGTCTACTCCAAACGCTATCACGCGTCTGGCAGGAGCGCCACTGACTGGTCAGCATAGGCTGGCCTTGCACTGCCCATGTGGCCATGCACCAGTGCACGCGTGCATGGCGAGTGGATCCGAAGACGTGCTCATGTCCAGACGACCCTGACCCATGCGCGATGCAGTGACAGCCGCCTGTCTTCTCGTGTGCCATGCGTGCTGTGCCTCTGTGGTTATGCGCATGCGTGCTGTGCCTCTGTGGTTATGCATATGCGTACTGTGACTCTGTGGTTATGCACAGGCGTGCTGTGCCTCTGTGATCACGCGCATGCGTGGTATGCCTCTATGGTCATGCGCATGCGTGCTATGCCTATGTGGTAATGCACATGCGTGCTGTGCCTCTGTGGTCATGCATGTGCGTGCTGTGCCTCTGTGATCACGCGCATGCGTGCTATGCCTCTGTGGTCATGCGCATGCGTGCTCGTGCCTGTTTGATCATGTGCATGCGTGCTGTGCCTTTGTGGTCATGTGCATGCGTGCTGTGTCTGTGTGGTCATGCGCATGCGTACTGTGCCTCTATGGTCATGTGCATGCGTACTGTGCCTGTGTGGTCATGCGCATGCGTGCTGTGCCTCTATGGTTATGCGCACGCGTACTGTGCCTGTGTGGTCATGCGCATGCGTGCTGTGCCTCTGTGGTCATGCACGTTTTCGACAGCGCCAAGGGTTACTGTAGCGGTGAGCTGAAGGCAAGTGGTGACGTGAACAGAAGCATGACCAGTGGCTAAGATAAGATATGTAACCCCACGTAACTTCTATGTATCTGCGCCATGATGAGTGAATTTGTCGCAATAACATAAACGAAAACTAGTTGTGTCAGCCAGTGCAGAAATCGAGTAACGATGGAAATAATCGGGTAGATTGTATTCAACAACATACTTTGTTCTGTTATAAAAGAAAATAAGATTTGAAATACGTTTTAACATGTATTTAGTATTCCATTTACCATCGCTTTGAAAGAGAGCTAGTCTTCGCTTATCACAACATAAAAAGTGTGGAATAAGCAGTATTCCAAGTAATTCGTATTGCACGATCAGCACATGCCATAAAACGAAAAATGGGGAATAAAGGATTAAAGTATTCTATGTAAATCGTATAGCACGATCAGCACATGCCTTTCATTGATGCTACATACCATTTCCTAAGAATATTCCACAGCTATCGCACCCATTGCAAACACCTGAAGATGTATGCTGCAGTACCACATTCAAAACACAAGGGAAAAAAGAGCACCGGGGGAATTGCCACTGAAGTCGATAGCAAAATACGTGGTTATTCATATCTGGCAACTCTGCGCAAAATAAATGATCCGTGACTACTTCACTTTGTGTGAGCAATTCAGAGATCTCCTTTGTACAATATTCAACTGCTTCGTGAGTGAAAGGAATCGCGGGAAAATCGGACAGTGAATTGCAGTTGGGCTGCAGAATTTTCAAGAACGGAAAGTTCCCACTCCAGAGCTTTAGAACCGCGCTTGAAAAGTGTCAGGCTGCTAAGAATGCCGCCTTATGGTGTCAGTCATCAAGTGTTTGAGGAAATAAACCGTGTGTGCATTTGACAAGTTTCTGACATGTTGCATTCATTCGCGTCTTCCTGTTTTTTGTCATGTATTTAGTTTAAGAATTCAAATATAACCTTTCAAAAATAAGGAATAGGTATTTTTGCACTTCGAAATGTATCCCCACGCACAACACACCGTTCGTTCATTTGAGGAGAATGTACCTATGAAATATATCCACATGATAATGAGGTCATGGTAAAAGTGCTCTCTCTCTCTCTCTCTCTCTCTCTCGCTCTCGCTCTTTCTCTCTCTCTCTCTCTCTCTCTCTCTCTCTCTCTCCTTCTCTCAGTCAGTCAGTCAGTCAGTAAATGAAAAGAAAACAGAATTAAACGTTGAAAGAAAATGTGGGAGGTGGAAGGGACAAGTATGAGCACAGGCTGGAGAATGGTAGCGGAGAACGTGAGTCAGGCAGACGGTGGAGATGAGGGTATGAATGGACCAAAATGGAACGGGGCAATCAATATGACAAAAAATCAAAAGAGAACATTTCTGATAATAGTCAAAACACATATACTTGTTTTTTCTTACCCTCACTTCAGTGCATTATGTATTACATTTTATGGACGTTTAAATGGGTCGTTCATGCATTTCGTTCTTTGTAGTCCAGATCTTTTAAAAAAGAAACGGCAGCAACGACTTTTGAAGGACCCTAGTTGTAAGTCCTCGACGCGTTCTACTGGCCTGAGTGAATGCAGAGATCTCATGATACCCCGTGCGCAATAGCAGCCAACACTTCAAGTCGTTATGCGCTGAAGAGACACTTGGATATTGAATGCTGCCGTTAGCCGAGGCTCTTGGCGGAATAAACCTGAATACTGTACTACTTTCGCGCCAGTTCAATATAGCTGCTTTTATGCTTGCTTCGTCGACGCGAGAGCTATATAAGTTGGAAAGGCCAGACTCATTTGCTATGTATGTCGAGCTGAAGTGGTCGAAAAGGTCACCATGATTGAGTTTTGCTTGGAGTGAGTCTTCGCTGTGAAGATTCTGCGGAGTTGGAGCCATGACGACAGGCTTGCCGTTCCTCTTGAAGAAAAACGCCCTTCAAAGCTTGAAGAGTTCGCAAAGCGCACCTACTCCGGTCGTTCGACCCGCGCACAATAACGCACCGCGGCCACCGTATATTTGTGTCTGCTTCACTGAGCATGGAAAACCAAATTGGCAATGTGTAGTGTTGGAGTATAGGTTTTCCACTGAATAATCTGAACGGCTTACTCTTTCGTCCTTTGAACTGTCCGACGATGGGCCCTCTAAACTGAATCTCACGTTTAACCGATTTTTAGGCCGTTCTTCCTTGGACGGTCAGAAAGACCTAAATGCTTTTGGAATAATCACTTGCTATCCTACATATGGTGTACGCTTATCGATCTCAGATGAGTGTTATTACGATCGGTTATTTGGAAATGTGATTTTTCAGCTTGATCAAAACATGTTTACCTTGTTACATTTTCATAATGCATAACAATGAGCCAGGGTTGTGATTTTTAATTTCGTTAGATAAAGCAACATGTAAGTGACCTCGCAGGAATGAGAAACATGATTAATTTTAATCAAGTGAATAATTATTGATTTGCATGGAACGGAATGGCGTCAAATCTAGCACCACATGGTCCTTTACTTTGTAATCGGGCCAGATGCTCAGATGCCCAGATCGAGCTTAATGACTGATGAGTACCTATTTACCGTTAGGTATACTGCTTAGAATGTAAACACTCGTTTAAAAGTTATTAAAGTATTACTCCGATTTATCTCGATCATACAGATAGGAAATATGATTTAAGATTATCACAGTGCACAATACTAGACCAAAAGCACAAGTTTTGATTTTGTTTGTATCATCATCATCATCATCATCATCATCATCATCATCATCATCATCATCGTCGTCGTCGTCGTCGTCGTCGTCGTCGTCGTCGTCGTTACAGAAGTAGGGCTGACGACGGGAAGTTTGGAATAAGTTCAGGTAGGGTGAACCAGCTTTTCTTTTAAAATGTAACATGGTTTATTTGACAGGTCTCCAAAGTCTAAAAAGTGGGTTTGTTTGCTTGCTGCTTTTAAGAAATGTAAACATTCAAAATGTTTTTATTCTGCATTTGCCACCCGTACAAAAGCATACGACGGCTCCCATTGTATGTCGAGCACATAGCTTTCTTTGGCACACTCACCCTTCACATTGACAACATGGCCAACAATCTATTACTCTGCGGTCTGACATTGTCTGATAGTTTATACTCAAAACTATATATACAGTGTGAACCCGATTTTTAGCTGTTGAATACATTGGAGTTAGAATAATTAATTGTATGCCAAATCATATACAATTTGGAATACACATAATACTTTTATTGATATTTCAACAAATTCAGTAAAGTATCTTTTTCCGATAATTTATTAGATTTTCCAAAAAGAGAATACACTGGAAAAAATAAGAACCACAATATTATAGGGCATCGTGTTAAGAGCACATTTTGAGTGTGATTTAAATTAATAAGTGCATATTGGAATAGTTCGAAGCCATGGTCTTGTTTATACTTTTCAATTTAAAGTGAATGCATTTTCTCCAAACATGCAAACACTCGTATAGGAAATAGGGACGAAATTTTTATCACATGATCAAATGTTGGATAGACACGGAAGCAATAAACACGCTTACACATGTCTATACATGCACGCATGCGCATACATGCACTTCCTCAAAAACCACTTTTTTGGATATAAAGAAAACCCGAGAACGACTGAAACTACTGCCCTTATTTCATTGATCAATATTCTTGATTCATATCCTTTTTTGATATCGCATGGCTGGTGTGGGATAGATTCACTCCTCTTGCTTAGCTCTGGCTAAACCATAGAATCCTACGTACGTGTTTGTGTATGTATGTGTGTGTGTGTGTGTGTCTGTGTCTGTGTCTGTGTCTGTGTGTGTATGCGTGCGTGCGTGTGTGTGTGTGTGTGTGTGTGTGTGTGTGTGTGTGTGTGTTAGACAAGATGGAAAGGAGGGGAAGTGTATATAGATAATACAAGTCTGCGTCCTGGTGGGCGAGATTCCGCTCACGCTCAGTTTACTCCTTGCTCGTGATCTTGGACAGCTCTGCAGAAGTGAGACGACACTGGCTGACCTGGCTGATGGAGAGAGATCGATATGCCAAGAGTGCGGGTGGCACTCTCACGAGACAACTCTAGGAGCCAGCTGGCTTTCTCGTATTGCTTGGACAAAGCTTGTTGCTTCCTTTCCCTGACCCCACAGAGCAGCCCTGCATCAAGCAGACGACCAAACCTAACGCTGTGTGGACCGTGGCCATGCGAGGTGCTAGCAATGGGAGTTGTACCTAGGGGCAGGAGAAAAATGAGCAGAAATGAGGATCCACGGATAGAAGCCTGAATTGATGATGCGCGCGCGCGCGCGTGAGTGTGTGTGTGTGTGTGTGTGTGTGTGTGTGTGTGTGTGTGTGTGTGTGTGTGTGTGTGTGTGTGTGTGTGTGTGTGTGTGTGTGTGTGTGTGTGTGTGTGTGAGTGTGTGTGTGTGTGTGTGTGTGTGTGTGCGTGCATGTGTGCATACCCGTAAACTGAGGATGGTGAGCTGCAAAGTTTTCAATTGTGGAGTAAACGCAAATTAATGTTTGTGGGGGGATGGGTGTGCTTTCGTTGTAGAAGACACACACCGGAGTGCGGCATTTGTGGCTAGGATAGAGAGACGAACGCAGTTTGGGTTGAGGTGTTATTTGGAGATACGTAGCGGCAGAAAATTTCACTTCGTTGGTTCTATTTGAACACGAGTTTGCTGTCGGAGAAAAAGTAGCCTCCAGACTCAAGTTTGCCTTACCGTGACTGTATTCAAGTTATTTTCAACGCACGTGTACGTGTGTTGCAAACATGCAATTTATTTTGCATCGACATGTATGTAGATGTTGATGTATGTTCGTTACAAAACTAATCGTGACCGTAGAACAAGAAGGGTTTGGGGGTGGGGGTGCATATAAGCGGGTTACGCTAATTATATTATTTTAGGAATGTGTTCATCTGCATGTCTTATATCAGTATTTGATTAGACAATGTGATTTGTTTAATAAGGCTTTCAACATAAATCGCAGTGCTGACAGACGCAGGAATCTGAATAATAAGCTATAAAAACTATTTCACTATGTACGCGTAAATCACGCAATTAACTATGAATGTTTAAGAGTTACTTTTCTGTGCTTATCACAATATAGAGTACCTGAAAGTTTGTTGGTAAAATATGTCTCGAAATTAAAAAAGTTTTAGAAAAAAACAAAAGTAATGTTTACCTGAGTACGTAGGCATTCGCATAAAAATAAATCAATGAATCAATGATATTAATTTTAAAGTATTTTCAGTTTCAGTGGCATTGATGAAAACGATATATTGCATTTTTACTTGACATAAAAGCACCAGCTGATATTTTCAATTATACCCCTTTAAAAGTATTGATTGCGACGCCAGCAAAAAGTACGGTTCTTCCGTTGTTCTAATTTCTTTGACCGAACGATTACACAGCTTTGATCGGACTCTCGCATTGCCCTTTCACTCGCTCATTTGGGGAGATCGTGAGATGGTTTGAAAGCCGTTGTTGTTCGTACCGATGCTCTCTGATGGCCCTGCACGAACTATTGATCTGCAAGACTGTTTATGGGACGCAAAACAGCGCGCCTTGTGTTTTACAACGCTGTCCATTCTCTACTAGTCGGTAATGGGAAGTATGGATTTGAGAAATACGTGTTCCCCTTTCTTCCGCTTATTGACTTGCTCGGGCCAGCAGTGAGCGACTCGCGTGGTTTGTTAGAACCGCTTGTATTTAGAGATGAGCTTTGTTTCTTCGTCTGCGCGTCACTTATTTGGCGATCACGCCCATTAGCGAAGCGTCTTGTGTTTGCGTTTGGTGACTGCGTAGGACTGATTGCTTACGGACGTAAGTTTGTGTTCCTGCAGGTTTTTTGGTGTAATTTTCGTGACTCTAGAAATGTTCTAACTTGATTTGATATTTTGAGTAAGAGTAAACACATTGAGCATATAGTCATCTTTTCTGCGTATTTTCTCTTGTTCATTGTCTGTACTTCCCTCTTTCCTCCCCCCCTCTCTCTCTCTCTGTCTCTCTCTCTGTCTCTCTCTCTCTCTCTCTCTCTCTCTCTCTCTGTCTCTCTCTCTCTCTGTGTCTCTGTCTTTTTCTGTCTCTCTCTGTCTCCGTCTCTCTCTGTCTCTCTCTGTCTCTCTCTCTGTCTCTCTATGTCTGTCTCTCTGTCTCTGTCTCTCTGTCTCTCTGTCTCTGTCTGTCTGTCTGTCTGTCTCTGTCTCTCTCTCTCTCTCTCTCCCATTTTTGCGTATGAAAGGCTTCCGTCTATTTTTCCCTCCCTATTTTGTACCTCCCGCCGACTTCTGTCTTCCACTTTTTTGCGTAAAACGGACATCTTGGGGGTGGGGGGTGGGGGTGTCTGTGTCTGTGTGTGTGTTTGTATGTGTGTGTGTGTGTGTGTGTGTGTGTGTGTGTGTGTGTGTGTGTGTGTTTGTATGTATGTGTGTGTTTGTATGTGTGTGTGTGTGCGTATAAATGTATGTGTGTCATATCTTTTTTGTTTTGTTCTTTGCCGAAGTCTCATTGATATCCTTATCATCTCATACAGTTTATTTACCTGTTTCCTTTGCTAAAATGTTCTTTTGCGTACATATCGGCATACATAACCCTTGCGGACTAACTTATGTTCGCACATTTTTGCGTGCTGAGAGATTATTCACAGCCAAAAATATGTACCTCGTTTATGCATTTTTCGCGTAATTAATGCTTCAATGTTCCGTTTTATTCCTGTATTTTACCTATTGTAATGTTTTAAAGGCTTTCAATTCTGAAAAAAATCATA
This sequence comes from Theodoxus fluviatilis, assembly GCA_034096865.1. Taxonomy (NCBI): domain Eukaryota; kingdom Metazoa; phylum Mollusca; class Gastropoda; order Cycloneritida; family Neritidae; genus Theodoxus; species Theodoxus fluviatilis. Next base: position 114,372 of record JAWQFJ010016139.1, read on the forward strand.
TGATTTGACTCTGATAGGAGGTTTTTTAAAAACCTGAACGGTTTGTACATGGAATGACGAAATAGTCTCTGTCATGTTGCTCATATGCCAAATGTATTTCACACTCAACTTATTTTAAAACCACGCACTATTATTTACCGTATCGAATTTTGCCTTTCTCAGTATAGATACATGCATCAGGCGTTATTTTTCAGCTTTTGTAGGCAATGTATGGCCACTGACTAATAGAGTCATTGGTGCTAGCTGGCGTATGCACATGTTTTAGTTCCCTAGTCATTGGCATTTTTGAATCAAACAGGAATATTTGGCGAGTCTGTTCTTACCACCGATCCACAGGCAATAAATTATACACATGTATATAACTTGCGAAACATGTGTAATGTGCCTATCATCATGCGAGCACTCTTTGATAAAGCAAGCGCTCGCCTGTCTGCAAAATGGACACGCTGGCACGAAACAGCTGCGGACAAATAAATATCTGCGACAAGATTCAACAACTAGTGAAAAGGCTTGTGCAAACAATATCCGCCTTGCTCATCTTCGTTGTTCGCTGAGCGCCCTGGCTACGACGATCATGGAGCGGCGGGGGCAGATCGCAAATAAAAATTTCATCGGGGTCCCTGGATGATGAGCCACTGTTGCCAGCTAGCACGCGCGGCTGGCCGTTATTGGGCATTGGGAATGAGGCCGACAGCGCCTGCCCGGACCCAGCCCCTCGGGCGCAGTTTAGGGGGCAAGCTTTGCTGAAAGCGCTCGGGCGAGCGGATAATTTACACTTCATCAGCGGTCGCCGGCGTTCGCTCGCCCAGCGCTTGCGGTCTGCCTGCATGTGTTCTCTGATTGGTTCGCGACTGACGAAGCGGAGGTTGGTTGCTTCTGCTGCTGTCCCGAGCTGTCTTGTTGAACAATGGCCTGAGGTGACAGGGAAAACCCCGCAGAAGCCTTTGTCTCAGTAGTCATGACACTCGGCAGAAATGATTAAACGGAGTGGAAGAGGAAACATGTGAGGAGGATGTAGCATAGCAGAGAAAGAGGGGGAGCGAATAGGGAGGGGGAGAGGAGGGGGGGAGGGGAAGAAACAGAAGGAGCAGCGCTAGCTGTGACATGGAGTTGCAGGTGCACGAGAACCGGGATGGGAAGCAAGCGCAAGCATTGCAGAAATCTGAACGGAAACCCGAGGACAACTGTGGGTGAACGGAAATTATAACAGGAGTAGGGGGGAGAGGAGGGGGAGGGGGGAAAGGAGGAGGAGGGGGGAGAAGGGGAAGGGGGAGAGCAGGGGGAGAGGATGGGGAGGAGGGGGAGGGGGGTCACAACAGCACTTGGAAGTGCGTAGTTACAGCAGCAGTAGTAGGGAAAAAAATCAACAGCAGCAGCGGCAAAAAAGGAGAACCGGTGGAGCGAATAAGGAACCTTTTTTCCACAGAAGCAGGAGAGGTGAAAAAAGGGAGACATGCGCAGGACGAGACACAAGTTCACGTGACAATTGCACACAATACTGCTTCAACGAGTGGGCGAAAAGGCAGTGTCTGAAGCAGGCACTCTAATAAATCTCACATCACCCTCTGCATGAGAGTGAGAGTGAGAGGCAGCAGGGAGGCAACGCAGACAGGAGCTATAGAGGCAACACACGGTGCCGGGAGAGCCAGGCTGCTTCCTAGGGAGGAAGTGTCTCGCGCGCCCTCGCGTGGCGGACGGCCTGGCCTCTAATTGGTTAAGTGGGGACTCGGCATGATCAGACATCCTAGTGACACTCCCCTAGCCCATCCCCCCTCTCGCAACCCCTCTTCCCAACACCCCCTTCCTCCTTTTGCCCACCACCTTCCCCCTTCCCACCCCCCACCCCCCTTACAAGGGCGTTTGTCTGTCGTGTTGGCAAGAGGCAAAGGCGGCTTTTAGGTCTCGAGATTCAGCTCTTTGAATCATCTTTTTCCCCTCGTGTCTCTTGCTCTGACGCGTCCTCTCCTGAAATTCTCCAGTCCCTTTACGTGTGGAATTTGACTTGCTATATATATTGCGTGTACGATTTTGCTTGTATGCAGGTTTTATTTCTGTCTGTGTGTCTGTCTGTGTGTCTGCTTGTGTGTGTGTGTGTGTGTGTGTGTGTGTGTGTGTGTGTGTGTGTGTGTCTGTCTGTCTGTCTGTCTGTCTGTCTGTCTGTCTGTCTGTCTATCTCGGTCTCTCTGTCTCTCCCCTTCTTCGCCCACCTTCGTCACCCCCCCCCCCCCCCCCCACTCGCCTCTCTCTCCCTCTCTCTCTCTCTCTCTCTCTCTCTCTCTCTCTCTCTCTCTCTCTCTCGTTCTTCTGATGTCTACATGCGCTTTAATGCACTGTAGACATACAAACAAAAATTGTTTAGTTAAGTAATATACAGCCGATACCGTCAGACAGCATGTTGGTTCCTACATTGTGCGGCGACATTGCACATTGCGCTATCGCAAAACTGCCCCTGACGAAAGCTCATCGTTAGTATTGCACGATTGATTCACAGTGCACGAACACCATGCTTGATCTGGACAACAGTTTAGCGAGTCAATCGAAAGTGAAAAGAACTTAAGTGGAAATCTTAGTCTTGAATGTATTCTATACGACATGTTCCCGGCGCCAGGTATGAATTGGTGGCAACAAAACAACTATGGTAAGTCGACAATCAATATCACTCGATAGTTATGAATATTTATGAAAATATTTTCTTAAACAAAATGCTGTTTTCGAAGTTTTTAAATTATCAGACATCTTCTGGATTGTGTCTCTAATTAAAAGCATACTGCTTCGACAGTAGGTAATTTACTTCTTTGCTGCTGCATCGTGCACCATTATTTGTAAGAAACCATTCATTGCCCTATGATATGGCGAACTGCACGTCTTTAGGAAACATGCTTTTGCGGCGTGTTGGCTGTTGACTCTCACTCGCATCGCTGCAGCCATATCTCGCTGGGAACAGATCCGACATGTTGAGTGTATAGCGTTGAAAGAGCACAGCAGCACGAAGGATATTTCTTGCGTCGTTACTATGAATGGATGCTCGATGGATTGACTGCAAAAAGCTGAAAATCCCCTCAGAGGGAAGTTCTGGACACAAAGTAGAGGACCCCAACGTCTGGCTTCCTGGGTATTGTCAAAAGTATAAACTCCACTATGCATCTCATTGTATCGGGGTTTTCTTCAGCTTCCTTCTAGTGGTCATGTCACTTATCTGCTCTTTACATTCGCTGTCTTTGAAAACGCGATGTTGACAAGTGTATTAGGTAAGAAAAAGCCTTTGACTGAGATGTGAGGATATTTGTGAGAATATTGTTTAGAATAATTGGTTTTTGACTGATGCTGATTTTGAGGCTCGCCTTCCTTCGTGCAGCATGCTCGAGTAGACAACTAACTTTTTCCAATTTAAAACGTTTTATAATATGTAAATCAACACGACGGAAGCATTCTAGTTTTACATTTTGGGTTACAGATATTCATAGATAACAATTGTTGTCCAATGATTAATTCCTGTGGAACTTTTAGTCTTTAGATGTGTGGTTTTAGGTGAAATATTTTAAGTGTTATTGAGGTATATGCAGTAGGAATAGTCGGAACATTATTGTTGTTTCATTGTTATTTTGTCTTTCTTTCTGGGAGTTTTGCTGGCAAGTGCTTTACAAAAATTAGAGGCATCTGCAAAGACAGCATTGATACAGTAGTGTATCCTTCCAATGTCACATGACGCTATGTCGAATACGCTTTACCTGAAACTTGTGAAAGTAGTTCGTAAGGTTAGCGCCCTTGGGAAGCGACAGCATGATTGCGCCGACTGAATATTGATCATTGCATAAAATCTGCAGCGTGCCGAAGCAACACATTTCATATAACAGTCACATGTTACCTCTGTCTCAATTCTTTGTTTAAAATGAAGCACTAATTGGAAGCAATGGATACAAACAAATTTCTACACGAAAATTGGAATACGTTCTTTGCATGTTGATGATACTGATAATTCATGTTGTTTGTGTGAACAAACTTTTGTTCCAGAGATAATTAAACTGATATGTTATCCTAGTAGCTGGGGAGTGACATTCTGGTTGCAAACTTCTTCGTTCAGGCGGGAACTTTCTGGTTCGGAAAAATTCGTGGTTTTTAAAACAAGCGTCTAAATTATGTTAACTGATGTATGTGATTACACAAATGCGAGCATGAAGTCTGTGTGGCAATGTAAAGAGTACGTTTCTCAAAAGAGTGTCCATTTAGTTTTGACTGTATGGTTGTAGGAATTATTCTCCAAATTATATTCTTTTTTTCCGTTTCCTCCCACAACAATATCTCCACATCTAGTCTATTCTCGCTTCCTTCTCTACACGCAACAACTCACTCATCATGCCCTTTCCCATTTCGCTCACCTCGTTATTTTCCAAAGCCTCTCCCTCTCCTCCAATCATTACCCGCGACCACCCCCCCCCATACCCCTTCCTCACCCACCCCCACCCCTTCCTCTCACTCCACCTTCTCCGGGTAGCCGTTTTCCCCACACGCAGAGCACGAGATTGAATTGCAGAGTCACCGTGTCCACAAGTGTTCTCATCCCAAATGTTTTGCAAACTTCAGTCTGTATATACTGCTTCAATTGTTCCTCATGTTTGCCTTGCGGGGGTTTTCACGGATGAATATCTACTCAGGGTTTTGCTCAATCACTTGCGTTCTCTTAACCTCTTTCGACAATGCATTGCTGGCAGCCTTTTTTGTCTCAAAGTGGTCACATCTACACAAACGTATACGTCAAAGAGTGCAAACAAGTTCAAATGTGGGGTGGATAAACGTACACGAAAAACGCGCTTATACGTACATTTGTGCCCACACAATTGCACGCACGCACGCGCATACGCACGCACACACACGCACACACACACACGCACGCACGCACGAACGCGCACGCACGCACACACAGACACACAAATGTACGCACACACACACACTAATGGACACGCACAAATACACATACACTTGCACGTATGCACACGCACATGAGCGCACACAGACACATACATGCAGGCAAAAACATGCAAGCAGTCTTTAAAAATCTACTCACGGTGCGTGCACTCTTGAGTCGCACACACACTCTCAAGCATGCATACACAAAGACACGCGTGCAAGTGCACAAAATGGCACGCACACAGAGCAGACATGGCTTTCTGGAAGTGGTCTTGACTTGAGCACCCTGCCCTTCCGTGTTCACAACTTTACCGCACTCCGATCCTTCCACTCCACCACCACTCCTACCGTTTCCACACTTGACGCCCCTCTATGCACTCGACCGTCCTCTCTTGAAGGCTTGAGGAGAAGCAGGGGTGGGGGAGGAGAGGCAGGGGTGGGGGAGGAGAAGCAGGGGTGGGGGAGGAGAGGCAGGGGTGGGGGAGGAGAGGCAGGGGTGGGGGAGGAGAGGCAGGGGTGGGGGAGGAGAAGCAGGGGTGGGGGAGGAGAGGCAGGGGTGGGGGAGGAGAGGCAGGGGTGGGGGAGGAGAGGCAGGGGTGGGAAAGAAGAGGCAGGGGGGTAGGGGTGGAGAGGCAGGAGGTGGAGGAGGAGAGGCAGGGGCTGGGGGAAAAGAGGAGGGGGAGAGGGTGGCTGCACCGTTTGACCCCAGCCACTGTATGCAGGTGCACTCCCTCGCTGCGACAACATCGGCCCTCCTTTTCCTCGGGAGAGTCTGGAGGGGGTCTGCCACGCCCCCCTGTATACGTACCGTGACTCGAGTGGCCCCACACACCCTGGCCCCCCCTACTGCCTCTAAAAGCTCCCAGAAGTTTTCCTGTGTGCAGGCACAAAAAGTCCCCTCGTCTTTTGTTCCCATGGCTTCTTGACATCGTCGTCAAACATTGGCAGTCCTGGGCCTCAATGGCGACATTCTGAGGCGGGGCATTGTGGCTGGCGTTGAAACCTTGGGAAGGGTCTCCTCGAAAGGCTGTGTTTGTGAAACGGTATCGTAAAAGTTGGTTTTGTAATTGATGGGAGGAGCAGGGCGAGCAATTTGTATTGAGATGGCGGGGAGTGCGGACACCGACGTTATGACTCCCAGCGTGGTGGAGATTCAGGTGTTACATGCAGGCCTTGGCTTCCCTCTGTGCCTGGCTAATTGGATTTCATGCTCCATTTTGACACGTGTGAAACGCCCACAGAAGGGGGAGAGACAGAGGTAAATGGGGGAAAAGAAGAACTTGGACATTCTGCAGGGCCCTGAAAAGGGGTGAAGGTTTTGACTAGCGGACCGATAGAAGAAAACAAAAAGCTCCTGTGTAGTGAAACTCGTCCACAGACGTGTGTCTCGTGCTGGCGCAGATAAATTACAATTCTTCCTGAAGTCATCTGGTACCAATACACCTTGTCGGTCGACTAGAGAGGACAATCATCCGAAATGAAGGTCAATAACACATCCCAATAAATCTTATTTTCTGTCTGGATCTCTTGGAGAGAGTATTAACCACACTATGGATGCGGTGCCAAATTTTCACGGTCGCCTTCGCTTTTTAAAGTCGACCTTCACACAGCGTATGCGCTCTCTCGTCCTTTACACAAGAATTCGACCTCGAAAACGGCACTTGCCTACGGCGCTTTCTGCGTGTGCACTCCAGAGAGTCATCCGAATGGACCATCTGCGCAAACTTGTGTGAGTGCGAGGCTTGGATGGGCAGGGAATCGCAGATTTGGTCATTGCCGGTATTAGATGGAGGCTGCTGTGGGGAAATCCACTTCAGCAGACCTCTAAGAGAAAGAGTGAGAAAGAGAGAGACAGATAGATGGTGAGCGATGTTGAGAATTTTCGTCCTCATGCGTCTCATTATATGCAGCTCCGATTACTCAGTGCTGTCAGCATTCATTTCGCTCCCCTCTTCCCGCTCATTTCCAAACACGCATTTTCCATTATGTGGCAACGTGCCTGCTCTTGCGTCAATTTGTCGCTCATCTTCCCTTTTGGAGTGAAGCAATGCCTTTTTTTCAGTGGGATGACTGCGTATGAACAGCTTTTGCTCTCCATTAGATCACGTTTCAGGTGGACGGTTTCCTCTTACCGTGCCTAATACTTGGGGTAATGTCAAGTTCGCACGAGACTTGGATTGACGTAATGTCAGTTCCTACCAGGTTGAGAGGGGGTGGAGATGCAGGCAGCAGTTGGTACGAGACAAGGTCAGGTTGAAGTGCACTGCTGCCGAGTTAGCCTTTGAAGTCACGCAAGCCGACACCGAATGGGAGTCAGCAGAGCGACAAGCAGCCAATCAAACCAACACTGACTGTAGTTTTCACTGGTAAACAAAAGGGATCAAATGTGCAGGGTCAGTTTGCTCCATTCGGAAGAAGTGGATACTTTCTTGGAAAAAAGTGTATATGTGCCATAATGTGATAGTATTTCAAGCATTTTCTCTCTATCTCTTACTTTTTTGTATACGTAGTCGTGGACTCAGTACCATTTCTTTCGCAATCGCTGATTGAATTGAAAACAACAACAAGCACCTCCCTCTCTCCCCTCCCCCTTCTCTCCCTCCCCATCTCCCTCCCCCTTCCTCCCCCTTCCCCTCCCTCCCCCTTCCCCCTCCTCCTTCCCGTTTTACACCCCCCCCCTATTTCTCTCACTGACACACGCGCGCGCGCGCGCACACACACACACACACACACACACACACACACACACACGCAATGTTCACATTTACGTGCATACATACTCACGCACGTCCACACACAAGTATGAAAATACATGCACAGTCGGTTTCAGTGACTGACGAGGGCAGCCATCTTCAAATGCTTGGTTTGAAAGTGCTGCCATCTGTTACCGTGCGCGTTGCAATATAACTCACAGCCTTGACCCAGTTTGCAGTGATATCACGACAACATCCATTCTTCCATCTTTTTTTGCGTGTGTGCAGTTTGATATTTGTGGATGGCCCGACTTGATCTACAGCTGCTTGTAGCGCAATGTGTTTGTTGTCTGTTTGCAGGCCTGGCCCACATGGCGAGCAGCAACGGCGCGGCCTCCGTGCCCTCCGCCACGCCACACAACGTGGGCTCCACCCCCACCACCACGGAGTCCTTGGACAGCGAGGACGACATGTTGGGTGAGAGTCAGGATTGTCTCCTCACATGAAACCTGATGCGAGCATGACTGATCGCTGCTGGCTGAAATGAGCTTTTTGGAGTACACATTTACAAAACATTGCAGGATGTAGTACAGAAAACAAACGCGTCAGTGATGTTTTGTGAGACATGAATGAACAAAAAAAACGAATTAATTAATAACAAATGAAGCTTTACGGCCTATCAGCCTTTGTAGGCTAGCAAAGGTCATCGATCAAGAAAATCCTTACACCTGGATACATATTGATAGAGAGATATTATGGAGATAGACAGATAGAAACATGTAGATATGAATAGACAGACAGACAGACCGACAGACAGACAGACAGACAGACAGACAGACAGACAGACAGACAGACAGACAGACAGATGACAGACAGACTGACAGATGACAGACACACACACACACACACACACACACACAGACAGACGGACACACACACACACACACACACACACACGCACACACACACACACAGATGATATTGATAAACAGGTAGATAGAGAGGTAGAAATATATATAGACAGTTGGACAGACAGACACATGGACTTATAGACAGACACATGGACTTATAGACAGACAGACACATGGACTTATAGACAAACACACGAACTTATAGACAGACAGATAGGTAAATAGATGTACTTAATGTATCTGATGTGGCAGGCAATTCTTTGTACACTTGTGGAAGCAACGAACACATACATACAGACAGGCATATACTGGAACAAAACATAACAACAATTCATCGTATGGACACTGCGTCTCCCTGTTCAGCATGCGACTAGCGGAGGGCACACACGCTCGTGTAGGGAGACGTGGTGGGTCTAGTTCCACCGCAACCCACAGAGGGCCTATTATGAAGGCAATATTCACAGAGTGCTGATAGCCCCTTCATATACGGCGACAGCATTTCAGTCAAATCGGTGACGATGTTTTTCCACATGTACAGGAGGCCCTCATGCGTTGTCTTTTATCGGAAGACCTAATTTCTAAATATTACTCCTGCACATTAGTAACAAACATATTACACGGCACGACATTTTCTTGTGTGCTCGTTCATCTGGCAATGGTTTCTGTCCTTCTGTGGGCAGGCTCTGCTGACAAGAGCTCCGATGACGTCAAGCAGGAGCCTGGGAGTCCCGACTCTGATAGCCAGGGCAGTAAGCAAGAGGGAGACACAGGGGCAGCCAACTCCGCCAACGGCGACTCTCCGCCCAAGAAGCGGAAGCGCCGCGTTCTCTTCTCTAAGGCGCAGACGTACGAGCTGGAACGCCGCTTCCGCCAGCAGCGCTACCTGTCGGCTCCAGAGCGGGAACACCTGGCCAGCATCATCAGACTGACGCCGACACAGGTGAGCGCGATGCCAAAACTGAAATTTTCAGTGCTTTAGTGTCGGGTGGCATGGGGCAGTTAATTATGTTGGTAAAATTAATTATTTCGTAGAATTGTTTCCTTACAGAATTAGAATTATTTTGTTTGTGTTAACCGACAAAAACTCCGACACTATATGAGATTGGTAATTTTTTTACATTTGAGTCTTCTTCTTTTTTAATGTATACGATTTTATACAATATTTGAGATGATTCATCTCCTTAAAACTTATACAAATGCCTTTATGAGCTGGTTTCTTTGTTCTCTCTCTCTCTCTCTCTCTCTCTCTCTCTCTCTCTCTCTCTCTCTCTCTCTCTCCTACACCATTGAAATATACGTTTGTGTTCTTTTCATTGCATTCATAACATACTGGAAACATTGAACTTCGCCTTTTTTTTCAACTCTTCTACCCACATTCAAGGTCTTGTGACGTTCCTGCATCATCTCGGCATTCTAACATCATCTGGCTTCTATCATCATTATCATCCTAAAGTTTAATATGAATAACCACATTAGCAATGGGTTCTCTTGTTTCTTCGTGCAGGTGAAGATCTGGTTCCAGAATCACCGCTACAAGCTGAAGCGTTCAAGGCAGGAGAAGGGTCTCGCGGACATGAACCCCTTGCCCTCGCCTCGACGCGTGGCCGTGCCGGTGCTGATCAAGGATGGGATTGCCTGCCAGCGTCCCTCCGTCAACTCCTCGCTGATGAAGTCCCAGGATCCGCTGCAGATGCAGAGCAACCTGAGCTCGATGGGCATGTCCATGAACAACGGTTTCGGCGGCGTGCAGAGTCTGGGTGGCATGAACGGCATGAACGGTTATGGGAACATGAGCAACACCATCCCCATGAGCTCCTCTCTCAGCAACAACTCCATGAACATGAGCTGCTCCTACAGCATGAGCTCCATGGGAGGCATGGGGTCAGTCAACTCCATGAACCACCTGAACGTGCCCAACGTGAACAACATGAACGTGCTGCCCGGCTACAGCCACCCGCTCATGCAGCACCAGTCGCGATGGTGGTGAGAGCAGCCTTGGATACTCAGTGAACTTGTTTTTCTCTTTAAGACAAGGGTGCCTCCAGGATGAACCCGCCGAAGAAAAACTTTAGGGTTTGGGCATGGTTTGGACACAAGGGTTGGGGGGTTGGGGCTTCACTGCTTCCAGTGCTGTCTGGATTGTATACTGTTTGTTTGAAGAGGTATGGGTTTCAGAAAGGCTTCTTATACGGACTCAGCTATTCTGGTGAGTTGTCATTGAAAGGTTGGCAGTTAGAACCCAATTGAGCAGCAGCAGATGCAGATGCAGGCGTGACGAAGGAGGTGATTCCTTACCAAGGAATCGTTTGCCTCCTACTGTGGTCTCCGAGTTTGAAATGCAGGCAACGGATTTGTCTTCACGAGATGATATGGAGGCAGTGTACTTTCGTGCTATGGTGGCGGTAAAAGGGAGGGCTGCGATACCAGGCAGCACAGAGGACAGACCTGTGGCCTGAGCTACCTGGTCCTCCTTCGTCTCGGTCTGGAGCTGAAGATGTCAAGGGCGTACCTGTCCACGTCCTCACTTTGACACGTGCAGACTCTAAAGGTTTTCTTCATTTTATCGTTTTGCCACGTGGTATATGCGAGGTTAAAAAGTCATATTTTGCACATTCTCGTTTTGTGTAGATACCTGCTTGCTTGCATGGAGATCTTGACTTCCATTGAACTCTCTCTGAATGCCCACAGAAAAGGACTTTCGCCATTGATTGTAGTGCGTACATAGTTGACGACGAAGCGTCGAGTCCAGCCACTTCCGCCCATCCAGAAGTTAAATGGGATGCTCGTCGCAGAAAGGGCTCGGCCTAACTGGAAAGCACAGCGATAAATAAAACAGCTAAGATTTAGGATTCGATGGGGACCCCCTGTGGGTAGGGGGTAAGAATGGACCCACCGCGTCTCCCTGGGCGATGCGTAAGAGCCGAATAGCTATAGAAATGGACACTAGAGCCTTCGAAAGGCGATAGGTTGTAAAACTTCATTTGACATCCATTCTTTCTGTTCTCGGGTTTTGGAGTGGCGTGGAGACTGACTTACGTAAAGCCTGAAGCAAGGGCACAGTGTACCCAGACTGCTAAGAAGCTTCAGAAAATGTTTGAATCCTGGCAGTGAGCACCTGAGTGGTTCGAGCTCTAATCGGGGTGTCAAGATTGATCAAGTAAATACAAGGCATACATTGATTAAGATAATTATGTTTCATAATGTCGCATAAGACTGTTTTTACTTGCTTTCATCGCGAATTCACACCAAGCGTGACCAATGGAGGCAAAAGTCAGTCAGGCTCTACGGCAGACAAGCGATACGGACGATCAGCCAATCAGACGCTCCCTACCAAACTGCTTTGGCTCGGATGCCCGGATTCCTCAATTCTACCCAAGCTTTTTACACATAGGAAAACCAAACAGTTTCCCGCTAAGTGCAAAAGTAACGTTATAGACCAACAAAAAGTTTATTATCCATACATGAGGCCTTTTCCCATAGAGGATGTCGATATCTCTAAAACAACTGTTTTTCTGCATTTTCAAGCGCGAGGCGAGAAAAGTCATCAGTGGAAGTCTTGGGAACCCCGCAAAGTAGCATGAATCAGACGTTTTCTGCTTCAGCCATTAATTTATATGGACGTCACCATCTTTGTACAAAAAAGCCCCATCCGCCACTTTTAGACTTTTACTCTTAGACATTTAGATAATTGTTTTCTTCTTGGCACCCCACATATTTTGTGTAATGCATAATCATGACGCGACATCCACCCACCCCCCCTAGTATCCCACAATGTGGGAATGGCTGTAACCATTACAGATCCTCATTGCACTGCCTTGCTGTCACAGAATTGGCTTCTTGTTCAATTGGTGTGTGGCCTTTTTGTCAAGTGACAGGCAGAACATCGGCATAATGTTTCAATAAGTTTTGCTAAAGAAATGCATAATTAATCAACGGATCGTGACCACATTGACGAGATGGTCGCCTGTTTGTATATGTTGTATTCTAAGACAATTATAAAACCTTTTGGATTTTAGTAGGAGAGTGGACTGTGCTTTCGTGATTGACTTTGGTAAATTAATAACGCAGACCAGAAAAGTGTTCGGAAATACTTATTTACTGGCATTCTCGAGACAAACTGACAGAAGTAATTGAAATTTACTTCTCAAACTGTCAATGCCCTCTCCTGCTGCAGCACTCTAGATTTTTATCTTTATTCAAGGATTGATGCAGTTTCCCTTCCCCCCCCCCCCCTCCCCACCTCCCCCCCCCCCCCCGCTCCCCCCTCCCCCCCTTTTTTTAACAACATAGAGGTTAATCTCATTTTATTGGAAACATGTCTTAATTGAATTGAAGTAAATGTTGACTACGTGTTTGCCAGCTGCAAGTGTCCCTGAAACATCGATCTGATCAATAAATATGCCAACTCATCACTGTTTCAGTTTTAGTAGCTTCAAAAGCGTTGTGTAATATGTTCTGAAACTTACATTTTCATCCGTTACATCAGTTCAGTCTCTTAACCCTGAGATGGGTTGTTGAGGCACCACTGATGACTTTCGGACAATCTTCCTCCATCGATCTCTATCCTTTGTGGCTCGCTGTAAGTCAGCAAAGGTCAAGCCTGTCCACTCTTTGATGTTGTCTTCCCACCTCTTTCTCTGCCTGCCTCTCCTTCTCCCACCTGGTACGGTACATTGCAGGATGGTCTTGGCCAGCCCACTGCCTCCTGACACGTGACCGTACCACTTCAGCTTTCTGCTTTTCACGATTGAGAGCAGGTCTTCGTACTGTCCGTTACATGCCACAACTCAAACATGACCTATCTAGAAAGTTTGCCGCTGCTGTTGAGACGAACATCTTGCATAATATTAAACTTTGGGGGTTGAATTACATTCAGACATCACGTGAATACATTCCTATTGGAAGACAGATATAGTACGAGGAGATTAGATGCTGTTAATCGACGTTTGTTAATCACTGCACCTCCAGATTAAAGTCACTTTGAAGCATCCGGGCGTTTGTAGCATTAATTTTCTCGGACTTCAGTACGCTTACCACAGTTTCTGAGTTTCCGCACACTTTCTTCTCACCAAAAATACCATTGGACGAGATATGATGTAGGTAAGGATAAAGCCCGAGTCATGTCATGTGTAACCCCACAACAGGAAATGAGTCGATTTTAAGTTGTGCAGTATTTCTAAAATATGTTATGTTATTTAAGGCTGCGAAAAACGCGTGTGACTCGGATGCTTTTACGCAAAGCCGTACACATTTTAATCGTGCATCCTCGGGAATCAATATTTTGACAAAGACTAAGAGATCTCAGTCAAATCGGGACATTTTTGGTCTTAAGAAATAAACAAATAACCATCAGCATGTCACCCTAATCAAAGTGCATTTAAACACCATTTTATAAGCTGCAGATTGACTTAAACCTTTCGGCACTGGTTTATTAAATGACCACAGGTCAGTTTTCTACAATGATCTCGAAATCGACAATCGCATCCCTGTCAGTAACATGGGGCGTAGCTCGATTCCGCTGGAGGCATAATACGACTCTGTCCGAGATGTTGCTGTGTTGCACTCGGCTGTCGCTCACCAGGCGTCCTCGAAAAACATTCATTAATCCCCAGCGCCACTCTCATCCAAAAGTGAACGAGACTCATGTGGACAGGTAATACGGAAACTGACAGTTGCACACCGAAAAGATCTGAGGTTTGAAAACAAGACATTGCTGATCTATCTATGCTGGGCATTACATTGGCGAATAGGGATTGAAAGTCTTGAATCAGAGCAGATTGAAAGGCATCATTGATTTATTTTCCATATCAACAACAAAGAGAAAACATAGTGGGAGTTTTTTTTTCTTTCTTTAGGTAGATTTTCTAGTGACCCCCGTTGAGAGAATATAGTTGGTACCCTTCTCACGAATTTCATATGTTGTAAAGGTTGTTTTTTTTCCAATTTTATGGAAAAAGAGTTCCTGTTTCACAATGGAATCTGGAGGGCACCTTTTGTGCCCAAGGAACGTAAACGATTTCCATATTATTTTAGTGTATTCTGCTTGTTTGTTTGTTTGCTTAATTTAGTGTCAATTCACGTACTAATGTTGCTTCAAAATAAGGATTAGAGAATTTTTTAGGCCCACAGTTCTGATCTTATTCTTACTGGACTTGTGTGTACCTTCAACCTTAAAACGAGAAAATAATATTTGACCCTAGAATATATACGCTATGTTAGCTGTATCCGCTAGTTTATCGTTTCAATTGATTATCATTGCTTTCTTCACGTCCCTTTCACAATTATGTACTTCGCATCACTTTCAGTGCGTGTCTTATTCTGTTGCTACCGACTGTGCACAAGGGGATGTCGACATGAGTAGCATGGAATGCATGGGTGATGCGCGTGACCTGGATGACTGAGAAAGTGTCTCTTTCTCGCCCGAAAGGAATTCCCTGTGTTGATTCTCAGGGAACCAATAAATGATATGAGCTTGTTAGAATGGATGACCACTCGTGCAATCACAGGATCCTCTCAGTAGAAATTTCACAGTTTCGTCGCTTGAATTCATGTCATGGAAGTCGTGCATGCTGGCAAAGAAGCAGTTTGTTTTGAATCTCGAGGTTTTTGCCAGTGTACAACTTTACGTGACTTTCTTGCTGTGTCCACTAGATGGTTACCCATAGAAAGGAAGACGACGAGAGGTCTTGCAGATTTGAATCCATTAACCAATAAGTTGTTTACATATTTTGGTTCAAGTGCAGGTACATCATGTTTCATTTGTAACAAGAATGAAATAAATCACTGACAAGCTATCAACGCGTATGCATTATGATCTTGTTGAAATGAGTGCTGTTATCTACCGATATATTTCCCATGCTGCTCCTATAAGCGCTAACAATTTTTTTACAGATGTTTTCATGCAGCCGGCTATGTTTAAATCAAAGATGTAACAGTCCTCTTCTTACAGAATCCTTCTTTCTCTTAGCTTGCTTGCTGTCAGCTCTCAACCCACGCTTTCACTGTCATTGCTCATCGTCTTGTTCGTTTTCAAGATCATCTGAGCTTTTCCCTTGCGTCTACTATGACCCGCTCTATTTTCTTCGCGTTACTCCTTGCAAGCACTCACTTTTCATCTTCT
>JAWQFJ010016139.1:135000-188587 GCA_034096865.1 Theodoxus fluviatilis
ACCACTGTGAACTTGTATATGCTCATCTCGAGTATTTTGTCGAAGATAATATCTAATCCTCATCCCTCTGTGCATATATCCAGTGGGTGACGGCAGTAACATTGTCGAGCGTGACTGACCTTTTGTCTCTGCTCTCGCTGGTTCAGGACAAGAGAGACAAAGTCAGTGCTGAATGTTTCGGGTGGTTTATGAACCAAGAGAGCCACAGAACACGAGGACGTTCGTCTGTCTCCAGAGAAGATGGACTGCGTTCTGTGCTCGTTTGGAGCAGTGTCTTCTTTGGCTAATAAGTCATCCTCTGGAAAGATAGACTTTTCTTAATTTTCTGCAGACAAATTAAGCTACCCACTGCGGTGTATCATGTGCTATTTGCTAATCACCTCCAAAATTGTCGTCTCTTTCGTTCATTTCTTCCGACACCGATATTTACTATGTGCAACTACCTGGTTTTTCTCTTCACCTCTGGGTTGGAGGCAAGAATAAATCTACTGCGTCTCCCTACGCGATTTGTACGTGAAATCGAGACTATTTGCTGTTACTCTAACCTTCTCTAATGATTCACGTGATCAATGACATTGCATAGCCTACAAAGGCTGATAGGCCATATAAATCCATCAACCATCAACTATCAACTGTTGTTTTTCAATATTCTTTGATTCACATTATTGGTTTGAACTAGCTACATACCTTTAGCTTTGTATTTTATGAAAATCCGTAATTGTGGCATAGTTTTTGTCTTGATTGTAGACAATTTGTTAACATGCAGTCGTTAAGCCAAGGTTACCTGAATAAAGGGAAGCGTTTTGATCCATGTATTCCAATACATTACCCCCTGGGACTGGCTGTGTGTTGGCAAGAAGCTTCCAATGGAGCGAGGCAACAGACGGTCTTCAGAACAATAGTGTTTCGGCCCTTCAAACTTCCACACACTCTCGATTACAGTTCCGTGCCACTGCTGCCGGCAGCATCCTAGCGCAGTCTGGGCCTGCAGTTTTCCGCGTTGAATTATGTACGCATCAGCACGCGTATCCTTTTTGCCAACGTGGATGGATGGAGTTTTTCAGCCTATCAACCTGTATACGTTGTCTAAGATCATTGACCACGAAACACCATTGCAGCTGGTTTAAATAACGGCAGGTCGTTACGATTATCCTAGTTATTTGCCTGATACGAATCGCGTAGGGAGACGCGGTGGGGCACTTCTAACCACCAGCCCACAGGCGCTTTTGCAGACATCAATGAATCATGATATGTGTCTTCCAACAATATTAGTACTTTACAATCGTTGTCATACATTGGTTGTGAAGTGGAAGACAATGATGCCTACAAAATAATGGCCTATACAAAAATACCTGAAATGATTCGTCTTTATAGGAAAAAGGTCAATAATATTCGTTCAGAAATATCTCATTGAAAAGTGTTCTGGACACGTTTTCGTACATCTTACTTGCTGGCTTGTGTTTTTATTTCAAATGACGTCGTGGTTTACATGATTTCATTCTGATAAACGTGGAGGGATCACGAGTCCTCTTAATTAGCTTGGTACCAGCAGAGAACGCCGTCACAAAAGGGCTACCAGCGCTGTGCAGGACCAGAACCGCTGCACGCCCTTACCTATACGAAACGACTCGAGTGTCGGCGGCGACCGGATATTCGCGCCAAGCGGTCACAACACCCAGACGTTGTCTCAATTTCCCGGCCGCGGGGAGGGGAAATGGACTGAGGAGCAACAGAACGAAATTACCCCTGTAGCGGCCATTACGTACTCTGGCCAATCTGCCTACACGCGCATGCCACGTGCGGCGGCAAGAGCACAGCGACGGAACCACACGTGCCTCGTCACGCGTTCCACGTGCAGCACAGAAAACCGGCGCGCTGGCCTGGGCTTGACACTTGGCGCGACTTGGAGGTGTTTGTCTTCGCATGCAACTGTTGAGCCGCGGCAAATGGGAACCTGCATCGAACAGGGCTTGCATTGGGACGTCACTCGGAAGCGGTAAGAGTGGGGAGCGAGCAGGTCATATTTCTAATTAGAATCGTGGATGCGATGCCTCATTCAAGTATGTCTAATTCCATGCGCATGCGCGGATATTTTTTTAATCATCCAATCGTTGGAGGAGGCATGCGTTGTGCTTGAATTGCCTGGCGTCGTTCGCAAGAAATGTTGCAAAGTTGTATGATGTAGATCCAACTGGCGTATGATAATCTTGAAGAGGAGCATAGTGAACTTCCCTAATGTTGTGTTCTAACTGAGCATAGTGCCCGGTGGGAATGAAGCCGAAGTGGACTCACATGATCTTGCGTTCAGGGACTGCTGACTGGTATGACATGCCTACCCAATGACGGCCCCAGTTGTTACATGATAAGCCAAATTACCTCCTTCAAACTACTTTTAGAACTGAATAATGTAGCAGTTTTAATTAACTTTTTATATATTCTATATATAGATTGAGGAATCATTACCTATCTTTGATAAGGGATTTTGGGTACCTGTGTCAGAAATTCTATAAATGAGCCATTTACTTTTGAACCAAAGGAAAAAAGAGCAAATATGTTATTTGTAGTTGCAACTGCAGAAAGAAACAAGCCTTCAGGCGCCAAGAATCTTTCTGACCAGCAGATCAGCACGCAGTACCGGCCACAGCGACACAAGCGTACGTCGGGCTTCCAGCTTCATCATCACCGATGTCAATTTCGAACTTAAGACTTGCGGCAAGGGGAAACATCGGCGAATTAAGCGGAAGCATCGCCGAATTAGAACGCGGTTTCAGCGTTCCTGTAAAATGTAATATATAGGAGAGAAAGCGAAGAGAAGAGGGATTCTGTTCTACATAGCTGTACATTGCAGAACTGCCATCGTCATCAATAAGTGCCACTCTTTGGAAAACTTTGCCTCATCATAAGGATTTGAATGGATGGAAAGCGCTGACATGCAGCTAATGTCAACAGAAGTGCGTACTTAATGGTGCATGCTTCAGTTGCCGAAGGATTATGAAGGATGGGTGGATGGCGTTTACAGCCAACCAGCCTTTTTAGGCTATGTAAGGCCATTGCGTATGAAGACCACTAGAATAGTTTAAAGTAAGCTGAAGTCCGGTCACGATGTCCCTATTTATTTGCCTCTTACCAACTGCATAGGGAGACGCAGTGGGTCTATTCTGACCCCCAACCCACAGAGAGCTTCAGTCACCGAAAGGGATCACTGTGAGCGGAAATTCCCCCCCCCCCCCCCATCTACCCAACACCCCCTAACTGCCACTTCCAAACAAACACACTTGAAATGTTTCTGTCTTCCAACAAGTGAAAGCAACTCATCACATGCATTCTGATTTTTGTATGGTTTATTACTTGCTTCATTATTGTATGGCGTTGACGTTTTACGAAGAAAAGCTTACTGTGAAAACCATTACAATGTGATTTGTACATGGCCAGGGCCCGTATTCACAACGGCGATTTATCGGCGATTTATTTTAACTCCGATTTATCTCTAAACTCAGACGATTCCAACTGCCTGTTCCGCTCTCCCTTGGCTGGAAACCAGTATATATAGCAAAGCGCAACCTAGGATCCTCTGACGAGCGTACCTTATCTAACCGATCAAGATAACCCGGGCTTAGGGGATAAATCGAGTGTTAAAAAGATAAATCGCCGTTGTGAATACGGGCCCAGAACGCGATCTTGACAACAGGTCTTTGACACCTACCACCATCAGTCGTGTTACGGGTCTTGTGAAAGTCACTGTCTCAGACGACCACTCATTTGGAAAAGGAGTGCTTAGGCATTAAGCAGACGCGGTTTTCGAAAAACCTGCTGCAAAAGAGAATGAAACTTGACTTGCAAAACTTAACTACATACACCCTTTCTCTTAAAACTTAGGTATGTTTGAGTTCAACTCGATATCAGTTTTTTGCAGAGTGAACCAATGCACACCCAGCGTGGACTCCAGTCATGAGAAGTTGTTCAAACAATCGCATTCCTGATGTACAACAAATACAAAAGTAGACTAGAATGTGAACGTTATTTGAATGATATCACTATCAAAAAGTTCAGAGATGTCTTCATTAGATTCAGATTAAAACTGTGTGACTTAAAAATAAATAAGCGATATCGGGCAGATGAAAATTTTAATAACATTTGTCCATTATGTAATAATAAAGTAGAAAATAATGAACAGTTCATGTTCCATTGCAATAACTACAATGATCTTCGAAAGAAATATATCGAAAAACACACAAATGGGAGTACATATATATAGCTGGAAACTTCTCAAAAGCAATAATACGACAAAAACGAGAGATGTTGCAGGGTGACACAAAAAAGTATCATCACCTAAACTTGAATAACTTTTTAAATATGCAATCAATCCTTTTAATTTTTTCAATTCATCAAGACTTGCTCTGTGAGTGTACCAAAGTAGAACTTCGAGATGCCTTGGACCACTGAGCAAAAGACATTTATAGTCGAGGCATATTTTCGGCTGAAGTCTATTCATGCAGCTCAGCTGCAATTCAGACAACGGTTCGGATGTCGGGAATTTCCTCTCCACAGGACGATCTACAGTTGGGTCAACAAGTTCAGAACCCATGGAACTGTGCTAAACCTAAATGGTAAAGACACTAACAGACAATCACACTCTAGACGACCAAAATCATCAAGGACACCACCCAACGTTGCTACAGTCAGAGACTCTGTTGCCCGCAGCCCAAGCAAGTCTGTGCGTCGTCGAAGTCAAGATCTTTGAATCAACCGGGAGTCCGTGAGGAGAATTTTGATCTCAGAACTCCACTTGTATCCTTACAGAATACAGATTAAACAAAAGCTTACACATGAAGACATGAGGAAGTGAGTGATCAGGTGCCGGTGGTTTTGCGACAAAATCGACGATGTGCCGGACTTCCTTGACGATGTCTGGTTTTCTGACGAGGCACATTTTCTGTTGTCAGGTCAGGTTAACAGTAAGAATAACATTTTCTGGGGTAGCACACCCCTGATCCCAAGGGAGGAGTGCGAGAGGGTCATCGCGAACTTTGCACGACGGATTCAAGTGTGTTTGCAGCACCAGGGAGCACACTTGGAGCACATTTTGGATAGCCAGTGACACAGAGAGTTTTTGAAGTACAGATGTGAAACTTTAGGGATGTCTTCTACATAGACTTGACCTAATGTCACCAAAGTTTTGTGTAGATCTGAGTATTATTTCGAAAGTTATTCGAATTTTGGTGATGATACTTTTTTTGTGTCACCCATATATGTTATGCTCTCAAACTACGAAGCCAAAAGGTTGAGGAAATTTTAGACTTGGCAAATATGTAATACTAAATTTCTGCTTCATGTCTGTATATAACATTGTCTGAAAATTGTGTACATACATTTGTATAGATATTACCCGGATAGATAATAAGCACTAATTCAATATAGCACACACACAAAAACTTAACAATTATTGTCCCTGTTTGATATGCAGTATAATCGCTTGTATTGCATGTGTCAGCCTACTAAGATATATTGCTACCCTTTTAACACGTGTTTATTGAACCATTACTCATGCAACTTTTATTCTTTTGATGAGCCGTACAGTGAAGTCTGAAGAATTCTCTCTCTCTCTCTCACTCTCTCTCTCACACTCTCTCTCTCTCTCTCTCTCTCTCTCTCTCTCTCTCTCTCTGTCGCCTTCTCTCCTCCCCCCCCCCCTCTCTCTCTCTTTCTCCCCCCCCCCCCCCTGTGCAGATATCAATGTTATATTATTTACAGGTAAAGATCTTGTGGTACACTACAAGATACATGTACATATGCACTGATGGATGGGTGGATGGATGGATGGATGGATGGACGGATGGATGGAATTTTACGGCCTATCAGCTGTTGTAGGCTATGTAAAACCGTTGTGCACGAAAACCACTTGAATAGTTGAGAGCTCGCGCTAATCAAGTCACGATGGCCCTAGTTATTCGCCTCTTGCGAATCGCGTCGGAAGACGCGGCGGGTCTACTTCTGACCTCCAACCCCCAGGGGGCACATACTTATGCTCGGTGACAGTGTGAGTCGTTTAATGTCTACAGCACACTGTTCCACTTCAGCTGCAGGACGGACGCCTATGGCTATACTTGCTCATAAGGTTTTGTCCTACTTGGCAGTTTTTAAGAGAAAAAAATCAACATGAATATAACTGAAGTTATACGGTTCACAAAGTTAGAAAGTGACTCCTGATTAGTGTGCGCTGCGAGAGACTCAGTTGGAGTCGGAACCTGCGCTATACAAGTACTAATGATGACGATGATTATGACGATGATTATGACGATGAAGACGACGACGACGACGACAATGATGATGATGACGAAGACGATGACGATGACGACGACGATGATGATGATGATGATGATGATGATGATGATGATGATGATGATTTTGAGATCTGTTTAATTAAAATGCCTACCTTTTTTCCTATTGTTATATGCTTTTATTTATTTGTTCGCGCTTGAGTTTTTCCCCGTCGGAACACACAGTCATAAACAGTCAAAAGTTGAAACCATTTTTATATCTGAGCGCTCATGAAAGTCACCGGGCAGTAAGGACACGTTTGAAAACGTCTAATTAGTCCACTGTCGACTGTCGACGTTCTCGGCACTTTAGGCTGTAAATGTTTTTCGTTGTAGATTACATGACATAGAAAAAAACTTCATGGATAAGATTCGTGGTATGTATTATACGACATTTGCAAATGCTGTCATTTGACATACTTTCAGTAAAATCAGGGTAATCGAAGAGCCTGTTCTTCTGAGGAACAAAAAGCAGACTGTTTTATCAGTTGTCATATTTGATGCCCTGCATCAACGGAGGCGCACGATTTACTTCACATTCTGTCGCCGACTAATTTCATACAAAATGACCAATCGGCAAACGCACCGTCACTTTTTATCTCTTGTGTGCTTTTTTTGGTGCGCATTTGCTGGGAGTCTCAACTCCATGAAAACGATTTTTTATAGATAAAACTAGAAATCAATTTAAATGCCTCTATCATCCTGGACAAGTGAGGAAAAAAACCTATATATGCACGAAATCAAACCTCGCTGATAAAACGACAATAGCATCAAAATTACCAATTAAATATACATTTGGAATACGCAGTTTAGGTCTGATTAATATTTTGCACATCTGCATTAAGAAAAGAAACCCTTCAGGACGCAGAAAATGTTCAAAAGCCACTGTCAATATGGACCTGGAAAATGCTTTCACGCATCTCTTCATTTCCGCTGCATAACGACTGTACATCTAGATCAAGGCCAGGCGGTTTTCATTCACGGGCTCAAGACAATAACTGGTATGTGAGAGTTGGTTTATTTGCCTAATACAACGATAATGCATGATGTTACGTACCTCTACCACACTTCCTATGCGGGATTCCAGTGCGAAGGGCATTTGCCTAATACAACGATAATGCATGATGTTACGTACCTCTACCACACTTCCTATGCGGGATTCCAGTGAGAAGGGCATTTGCCTAATACAACGATAATGCATGATGTTACGTACCTCTACCACACTTCCTATGCGGGATTCCAGTGAGAAGGGCATTTGCCTAATACAACGATAATGCATGATGTTACGTACCTCTACCACACTTCCTATGCGGGATTCCAGTGCGAAGGGCATTTGCCTAATACAACGATAATGCATGATATTACGTACCTCTACCACACTTCCTATGCGGGATTCCAGTGCGAAGGGCATTTGCCTAATACAACGATAATGCATGATATTACGTACCTCTACCACACTTCCTATGCGGGATTCCAGTGCGAAGGGCATTTGCCTAATACAACGATAATGCATGATATTACGTACCTCTACCACACTTCCTATGCGGGATTCCAGTGCGAAGGGCATTTGCCTAATACAACGATAATGCATGATATTACGTACCTCTACCACACTTCCTATGCGGGATTCCAGTGCGAAGGGCATTTGCCTAATACAACGATAATGCATGATGTTACGTACCTCTACCACACTTCCTATGCGGGATTCCAGTGCGAAGGGCATTTGCCTAATACAACGATAATGCATGATGTTACGTACCTCTACCACACTTCCTATGCGGGATTCCAGTGAGAAGGGCATTTGCCTAATACAACGATAATGCATGATGTTACGTACCTCTACCACACTTCCTATGCGGGATTCCAGTGAGAAGGGCATTTGCCTAATACAACGATAATGCATGATGTTACGTACCTCTACCACACTTCCTATGCGGGATTCCAGTGCGAAGGGCATTTGCCTAATACAACGATAATGCATGATGTTACGTACCTCTACCACACTTCCTATGCGGGATTCCAGTGCGAAGGGCATTTGCCTAATACAACGATAATGCATGATGTTACGTACCTCTACCACACTTCCTATGCGGGATTCCAGTGCGAAGGGCATTTGCCTAATACAACGATAATGCATGATGTTACGTACCTCTACCACACTTCCTATGCGGGATTCCAGTGCGAAGGGCATTTGCCTAATACAACGATAATGCATGATGTTACGTACCTCTACCACACTTCCTATGCGGGATTCCAGTGAGAAGGGCATTTGCCTAATACAACGATAATGCATGATGTTACGTACCTCTACCACACTTCCTATGCGGGATTCCAGTGCGAAGGGCATTTGCCTAATACAACGATAATGCATGATGTTACGTACCTCTACCACACTTCCTATGCGGGATTCCAGTGAGAAGGGCATTTGCCTAATACAACGATAATGCATGATGTTACGTACCTCTACCACACTTCCTATGCGGGATTCCAGTGAGAAGGGCATTTGCCTAATACAACGATAATGCATGATGTTACGTACCTCTACCACACTTCCTATGCGGGATTCCAGTGAGAAGGGCATTTGCCTAATACAACGATAATGCATGATGTTACGTACCTCTACCACACTTCCTATGCGGGATTCCAGTGAGAAGGGCATTTGCCTAATACAACGATAATGCATGATGTTACGTACCTCTACCACACTTCCTATGCGGGATTCCAGTGAGAAGGGCATTTGCCTAATACAACGATAATGCATGATGTTACGTACCTCTACCACACTTCCTATGCGGGATTCCAGTGCGAAGGGCATTTGCCTAATACAACGATAATGCATGATGTTACGTACCTCTACCACACTTCCTATGCGGGATTCCAGTGCGAAGGGCATTTGCCTAATACAACGATAATGCATGATGTTACGTACCTCTACCACACTTCCTATGCGGGATTCCAGTGAGAAGGGCATTTGCCTAATACAACGATAATGCATGATGTTACGTACCTCTACCACACTTCCTATGCGGGATTCCAGTGAGAAGGGCATTTGCCTAATACAACGATAATGCATGATGTTACGTACCTCTACCACACTTCCTATGCGGGATTCCAGTGAGAAGGGCATTTGCCTAATACAACGATAATGCATGATGTTACGTACCTCTACCACACTTCCTATGCGGGATTCCAGTGCGAAGGGCATTTGCCTAATACAACGATAATGCATGATGTTACGTACCTCTACCACACTTCCTATGCGGGATTCCAGTGAGAAGGGCATTTGCCTAATACAACGATAATGCATGATGTTACGTACCTCTACCACACTTCCTATGCGGGATTCCAGTGAGAAGGGCATTTGCCTAATACAACGATAATGCATGATGTTACGTACCTCTACCACACTTCCTATGCGGGATTCCAGTGAGAAGGGCATTTGCCTAATACAACGATAATGCATGATGTTACGTACCTCTACCACACTTCCTATGCGGGATTCCAGTGAGAAGGGCATTTGCCTAATACAACGATAATGCATGATATTACGTACCTCTACCACACTTCCTATGCGGGATTCCAGTGCGAAGGGCATTTGCCTAATACAACGATAATGCATGATATTACGTACCTCTACCACACTTCCTATGCGGGATTCCAGTGCGAAGGGCATTTGCCTAATACAACGATAATGCATGATGTTACGTACCTCTACCACACTTCCTATGCGGGATTCCAGTGAGAAGGGCATTTGCCTAATACAACGATAATGCATGATGTTACGTACCTCTACCACACTTCCTATGCGGGATTCCAGTGAGAAGGGCATTTGCCTAATACAACGATAATGCATGATATTACGTACCTCTACCACACTTCCTATGCGGGATTCCAGTGCGAAGGGCATTTGCCTAATACAACGATAATGCATGATATTACGTACCTCTACCACACTTCCTATGCGGGATTCCAGTGCGAAGGGCATTTGCCTAATACAACGATAATGCATGATATTACGTACCTCTACCACACTTCCTATGCGGGATTCCAGTGCGAAGGGCATTTGCCTAATACAACGATAATGCATGATGTTACGTACCTCTACCACACTTCCTATGCGGGATTCCAGTGAGAAGGGCATTTGCCTAATACAACGATAATGCATGATATTACGTACCTCTACCACACTTCCTATGCGGGATTCCAGTGAGAAGGGCATTTGCCTAATACAACGATAATGCATGATGTTACGTACCTCTACCACACTTCCTATGCGGGATTCCAGTGCGAAGGGCATTTGCCTAATACAACGATAATGCATGATGTTACGTACCTCTACCACACTTCCTATGCGGGATTCCAGTGAGAAGGGCATTTGCCTAATACAACGATAATGCATGATGTTACGTACCTCTACCACACTTCCTATGCGGGATTCCAGTGAGAAGGGCATTTGCCTAATACAACGATAATGCATGATGTTACGTACCTCTACCACACTTCCTATGCGGGATTCCAGTGAGAAGGGCATTTGCCTAATACAACGATAATGCATGATGTTACGTACCTCTACCACACTTCCTATGCGGGATTCCAGTGAGAAGGGCATTTGCCTAATACAACGATAATGCATGATGTTACGTACCTCTACCACACTTCCTATGCGGGATTCCAGTGAGAAGGGTATTTGCCTAATACAACGATAGTGCATGATATTACGTACATCTACCACACTTCCTATGCGGGATTCCAGTGCGAAGGGCATTTGCCTAATACAACGATAATGCATGATGTTACGTACCTCTACCACACTTCCTATGCGGGATTCCAGTGCGAAGGGCATTTGCCTAATACAACGATAATGCATGATGTTACGTACCTCTACCACGCTTCCTATGCGGGATTCCAGTGCGAAGGGCATTTGCCTAATACAACGATAATGCATGATATTACGTACCTCTACCACACTTCCTATGCGGGATTCCAGTGAGAAGGGCATTTGCCTAATACAACGATAATGCATGATGTTACGTACCTCTACCACACTTCCTATGCAGGATTCCAGTGCGAAGGGCATTTGCCTAATACAACGATAATGCATGATATTACGTACCTCTACCACACTTCCTATGCGGGATTCCAGTGAGAAGGGCATTTGCCTAATACAACGATAATGCATGATGTTACGTACCTCTACCACACTTCCTATGCGGGATTCCAGTGAGAAGGGCATTTGCCTAATACAACGATAATGCATGATGTTACGTACCTCTACCACACTTCCTATGCGGGATTCCAGTGAGAAGGGCATTTGCCTAATACAACGATAATGCATGATGTTACGTACCTCTACCACACTTCCTATGCGGGATTCCAGTGAGAAGGGCATTTGCCTAATACAACGATAATGCATGATGTTACGTACCTCTACCACACTTCCTATGCGGGATTCCAGTGCGAAGGGCATTTGCCTAATACAACGATAATGCATGATATTACGTACCTCTACCACACTTCCTATGCGGGATTCCAGTGAGAAGGGCATTTGCCTAATACAACGATAATGCATGATGTTACGTACCTCTACCACACTTCCTATGCGGGATTCCAGTGAGAAGGGCATTTGCCTAATACAACGATAATGCATGATGTTACGTACCTCTACCACACTTCCTATGCGGGATTCCAGTGAGAAGGGCATTTGCCTAATACAACGATAATGCATGATGTTACGTACCTCTACCACACTTCCTATGCGGGATTCCAGTGCGAAGGGCATTTGCCTAATACAACGATAATGCATGATGTTACGTACCTCTACCACACTTCCTATGCGGGATTCCAGTGCGAAGGGCATTTGCCTAATACAACGATAATGCATGATGTTACGTATCTCTACCACACTTCCTAAGCGGGATTCCAGTGCGAAGGGCATTTGCCTAATACAACGATAATGCATGATATTACGTACCTCTACCACACTTCCTATGCGGGATTCCAGTGAGAAGGGCATTTGCCTAATACAACGATAATGCATGATGTTACGTACCTCTACCACACTTCCTATGCGGGATTCCAGTGAGAAGGGCATTTGCCTAATACAACGATAATGCATGATATTACGTACCTCTACCACACTTCCTATGCGGGATTCCAGTGCGAAGGGCATTTGCCTAATACAACGATAATGCATGATATTACGTACCTCTACCACACTTCCTATGCGGGATTCCAGTGCGAAGGGCATTTGCCTAATACAACGATAATGCATGATATTACGTACCTCTACCACACTTCCTATGCGGGATTCCAGTGCGAAGGGCATTTGCCTAATACAACGATAATGCATGATGTTACGTACCTCTACCACACTTCCTATGCGGGATTCCAGTGAGAAGGGCATTTGCCTAATACAACGATAATGCATGATATTACGTACCTCTACCACACTTCCTATGCGGGATTCCAGTGAGAAGGGCATTTGCCTAATACAACGATAATGCATGATGTTACGTACCTCTACCACACTTCCTATGCGGGATTCCAGTGCGAAGGGCATTTGCCTAATACAACGATAATGCATGATGTTACGTACCTCTACCACACTTCCTATGCGGGATTCCAGTGAGAAGGGCATTTGCCTAATACAACGATAATGCATGATGTTACGTACCTCTACCACACTTCCTATGCGGGATTCCAGTGCGAAGGGCATTTGCCTAATACAACGATAATGCATGATGTTACGTACCTCTACCACACTTCCTATGCGGGATTCCAGTGAGAAGGGCATTTGCCTAATACAACGATAATGCATGATGTTACGTACCTCTACCACACTTCCTATGCGGGATTCCAGTGAGAAGGGCATTTGCCTAATACAACGATAATGCATGATGTTACGTACCTCTACCACACTTCCTATGCGGGATTCCAGTGAGAAGGGCATTTGCCTAATACAACGATAATGCATGATGTTACGTACCTCTACCACACTTCCTATGCGGGATTCCAGTGAGAAGGGCATTTGCCTAATACAACGATAATGCATGATGTTACGTACCTCTACCACACTTCCTATGCGGGATTCCAGTGAGAAGGGCATTTGCCTAATACAACGATAATGCATGATATTACGTACCTCTACCACACTTCCTATGCGGGATTCCAGTGAGAAGGGCATTTGCCTAATACAACAATAATGCATGATGTTACGTACCTCTACCACACTTCCTATGCGGGATTCCAGTGAGAAGGGCATTTGCCTAATACAACAATAATGCATGATATTACGTACCTCTACCACACTTCCTATGCGGGATTCCAGTGAGAAGGGCATTTGCCTAATACAACGATAATGCATGATATTACGTACCTCTACCACACTTCCTATGCGGGATTCCAGTGAGAAGGGCATTTGCCTAATACAACGATAATGCATGATGTTACGTACCTCTACCACACTTCCTATGCGGGATTCCAGTGAGAAGGGCATTTGCCTAATACAACGATAATGCATGATATTACGTACCTCTACCACACTTCCTATGCGGGATTCCAGTGAGAAGGGCATTTGCCTAATACAACGATAATGCATGATGTTACGTACCTCTACCACCTTCCTATGCGGGATTCCAGTGAGAAGGGCATTTGCCTAATACAACGATAATGCATGATGTTACGTACACTTCCTATGCGGGATTCCAGTGAGAAGGGCATTTGCCTAATACAACGATAATGCATGATGTTACGTACCTCTACCACACTTCCTATGCGGGATTCCAGTGCGAAGGGCATTTGCCTAATACAACGATAATGCATGATGTTACGTACCTCTACCACACTTCCTATGCGGGATTCCAGTGAGAAAGGCATTTGCCTAATACAACGATAATGCATGATGTTACGTACACTTCCTATGCGGGATTCCAGTGAGAAGGGCATTTGCCTAATACAACGATAATGCATGATGTTACGTACCTCTACCACACTTCCTATGCGGGATTCCAGTGAGAAGGGCATTTGCCTAATACAACGATAATGCATGATGTTACGTACCTCTACCACACTTCCTATGCGGAATTCCAGTGAGAAGGGCAGGTATCTCAAGCTCCTGTGTGCTTCGCGTAGTGTTGCTGTGCAACACAGTCCATTGCAGGTCAAGGCACCCCAGAATAACATACTGCAGGAGAGTGGAAGAATGAATGAGCAGTACGCCCTATTAACCTTTGTATCCCATTTAAGGCCATTGATCACGAATAATCACGAGAGCAAGTTACATCAAAGAGCAAGTCAAGTCACGAGATCCTTAGTTATTCACGTTTTATCAGTCGCGAAGGGAAATGCATTGCGTCATTTCTTACTCCCAGTCCCACAGGAGGATAACACCAGATCATGACATAAGACATCACAGCAACACCTTACTCTAAACGTCATCTAGATGAAGTGACTGCATCACCCCTTACAGGAATCTGACATTCAAGCTGAAACTTAGAGACCAAAGGAACTCAAAGCTTTTTGATATCGTTCAATCGCATACATCTTTAGAAGAAGCAAACCTTTCTGTCGATGATAAATGGATACTGTTGTACCTGAATGCCATGCAGTACTTTGTGGGTACAGACGAGCACTCTCTGCTCGCGGAATTCGTGCAGATTAGAATCCGGAAGTTGTGATATGTGCAAGCAAAACGGAACCCTCTCGCGTGGAGAGCCGTGCTATCGCTTTCCCTGCAGCGGACAAAATGGCCCTCGCAACACGGCCAGTTATCTTGCCGTGTCTTTTCTGCCGGAGCCCTGGTCCTGTCAGCTTGGAGTCGTAATCAATACGTTTCATTAACACTGCATTGTGCGCGGTCCTCGCCCGACGAAGACCAGTTATGAAGTGATGCCTGACCAAACAACGTGAAGTAGCAAGGCGAGGTAGCAATGAAAATCTAGCAAGCAACGCGGGCCGGACATTGGAAAGTGAGGGCTCTCTGGACGCGGTACTCTACCCAGCTTCCGGAGTCAGCTTTGCACTCTCGCTTGGAATGTGGACACCTCTGTCTGGCCGTTCCACCGCGCTGTCTGTGTCTGCTACTGCAGACATGCTCGTGTGTGTGTTCCCTTCCCCATCGGTCGTTTGGTTTATGTTACTCTGTGTGTGTTTTTCAGTCTACAGTCAACATGTCTGGTTTCAGCATTTGTCCCAGCACGTGCACGTGTTCATTTCATCCATAAGAGAGATTTTGTTTCACCTTGTTTCTTCGATTAATGTTTCAAACTTTGTTATGTATGCGTGTGTCATTCAATGGTTTGCTTGCCAGATGACAATTTCGTGGCAACGTGCGCCAAAATCTGGTTTTTACCCTTAATATTCCCTGTGGGTTCGGGGTAAGAATTGACCCACCGCGTCACCCTACGCGATTCGTAAGAGGCGAACGACTAGGGACACCGTGACTTGAATTGCGTTAACTCTAAACTGTTACAGTGATTTTCGTGCTTTCACTTCACTTCACTTGTCCCGTAGTCTGGACGTCCGTTGGGTCACCACAGATGATCTGGCAACCAGTTCTCTCCATTCCTCTCGCCTCTCGGACTGTCTCAAGGCTTCGATTAGCCTCATCCCTGTCCATTATGAGACGTTGTCCTCCCATCTTTTCCTTTGTCTGCCTCTACTCCTCCCTGCTTTTACTGTGCCTTGTAGCACAGTCTTGGCAAGCCCTGACGATCGTGAGACGTGCCCATACCACTTTAGTTTGCGTCTTTTCACAGTGGTCAGTAGTTCTTCATGGGGCCCGATGGCTTGACTAATTTTGTTTCGGACTTCCTCGTTTGTGATGCGGTCTTTGTAGGAGATGCCGAGGAGTCGTCGAAAGCATCTCATTTCCATGGCCTGTATCCTTCTCTCCAAGTCAGCTGTTAGTGTCCATGACTCACAGGCATACAAAAATATGGACATGACCAGGGCGCGTATCAGTCTGATCTTTGAGCTGAGGGCTATGTTCCTGTCGTTCCAGATGGTATTGAGTTTTGTGAGTGCCGCTGTGGTCTGAGCAGTTCTGGCGAGTATTTCAGGTTTGGATCCTACATCTGTGACAATTGCTCCCAGGTATTTGAAGCAGTTGACGGTTTCCCGTTCCTCGCCACAGACCTTGATGTCAGTGCTGATGCCGTTGGTGTTGTTGGTCATCAGTTTGGTCTTCTCTGCACTGATCTGCATGCCAACATTTGTGGAGGTTGTGTCTAAGCGCTCCACTAAGTACTCCAACTCCTTTTTACTTCCGGCCAGGCCATCTATGTCGTCAGCAAAACGTAAGTTATTTTCGTGCTTAATGGCCTTAAATAGCCTACAAAGGCTGATAGGCCGTAAAACACTATCCATCCATCCATCCATCCGAGTATAAATTGCCCAATTCTCTTAAGACCTTCCCACACAAAGCAACCAAAATCTCTTCCACACGTGGCTTGCGGAAGGTTGGCTGCCTCCCCCTATGGGTTCGGGGTAAGAATTGACCCACCGCGTCTCCCTACGCGATTTGTAAGAGGCGAATAAATAAGGACATCGTGACTTGAATTGCACTTACTTGGATTTCTAGTGATTTTTTTGCTTGGTCTTATAGAGCCTACAAAGGCTGATAGGCCGTAAAACTCCATCCATCCAACCCTGAATATATGCCTCAAAATGCTGTGGTGCGTTTCTTGTCGATATTATAATTAGCAATTTCGTCATGCCTTTGCGGAATGTAGGATAGATAGAAATAATTCACCTAATATCATTCAACCCAAGGCTTAATAATGAAGAAGTCCGCAAACATTTATCAGCTGTGCAATCCATTCCAAGCCTTTTGAAATTGTAAAATATTTATCGAATATAAAAATTCACAAAAGCATGTTACGATGTCTTTGTTTTCCAATAACTAGTAAAGTATTAAGATTGATTCAAAGTAGGAACGAATGGCCGCTTTGTCGGGACAATGATTTTGTGACAAGCTGTTTACGTACGTAAAACACAGACTGTATGTGGTATCTAAAAAAGCAGATTGTGATTTTCCGAAATACAGACAATGTTCAGAAAATAATGTACTCAGAAATGTCTTCGATACCTCATACGAGTTCCACAAAATATCGGAGTCTATTGTCACCGTGTATTTTTTACCTGTGCGAACATTTGAGAAGCCAAACTCCACGGTGCGTCTCCGAGAAATATTGTTTGGATTAAATGTTCATCTACGGAACACCACAGCTCATTTGCAGGGCCGGGTTTGAAAATGCGAAGATCTCGGTAGATCTACGCAGATCTCGCCGAATGGGCATTTTCATTCTTTGCTTGCTATCGAGCCAATCGAAGACGAGCGTAGATTGAGCGAGGCAGCTTGAGAGGTGCCTAGCTTTTAAGATTCAAGATGGCGGACAACATGAGTACAGTGCGCGCCGCCATCTTGGAGACAAATGTTCGGCGTGGATGCGTTGACCTGCATTCGATGTGTAAACTGTAGGAGGTTTCACGATCTATTAATGCATTCAACATACACCTTTGATAAATTAATGCTGTGCATGGCTTATATTTTCTTTGGATGGGTTGCTAGTATCTCGAAATAGAGCGTTTTCTGAATGAACCGGCAACACGTCGGCCATTGACATGTGGCTAGTTCACCTCTTGTCGTGACGTCTACGCATGCGCATTAGTTCGTCACGTTGGGTAGTTTTTTTTTTAGCTAGCTCTTACTGCGAAGCATCATCTTGCGACCAAGATCGACTACCTATTTTCAAACCCGGCCCTGGAACCATGAGCATAAGATTACATGTATATATACATGTATATCAGATAATGACCGCTGCAAAGGAGTAATTTGGTATGTTTCTTTCTCTCTCTCACTCTCTCTCTCTCTCTCTCTCTATATATATATATATATATATATATATATATATATAAATCAATCTACCTTATATGTCTGGGTGCCTCTATACGTGTCTACCCGGGGTTGTATCAGAGGAATTAAGACGAGGGAAGGACACGGGGGCGGGGGAGTGTGATAATTCCATACGGGCGAGTCACAGCGGGCTTTCTGCCGGCATTAAGGGAAAGGCATGGGGGATATGCATGGGGGGAAGGCATGGGGGACAGGCGCGTTCTTTGGGCCCCGCCCCCACGACCCTCATTGCCCGTGGCCAGTCAGGCGTAGTGGTCCCACAGGGGTCGAGCTGGAGTCTTCCACGCCCGTCCCCCGCGCCATTCTCCGCCCATGTTTCGCTTCGCGGCGCCCCGACCATCAAATCATACATTCAATAATTTTTGCCACATATTCTCGACGATGCATGGCCTTTGATTCGCATTTAAAGAGCCCCCACAAAGGCCAGCGTCTACCTGGACGATTCACCCGACCCACGGTCTCAGCAGCGCGGAGAAAATTTGTTTGCTCTCCTCGAGAGCAGGGACCTGGGCGTGTTTGGATGAGCCATTATCCCCTACCTGTTGGCCATGAATAAGTCACACGGATGCCTTAAGACGCGGAAGAAGTCAGCGACCCTCCAGTCCTCTCGCCGCCTCTCGAGTCAGGAAGGTTTACACAAACACGGGAAGAATTTAGGATTCTACAGGCGCAAAGAGAGGGAGGTGCACGGGCGGCGTGGCTGCGGGCTAGGGTCTGACACGTGGAAGAAAGCGCTGCACCTAAGCACCCCGCTGTACCGACGTCGACGGCAAAGCAGAGTTGACAGTAAAAACCATGAACGATGGCAAGCAGCCCACGCCGACGTGACGGGTGGTGCGAAAGCGAAGGGAAGAGACACGGAGGGTTCGGTGTGAAAAAAGGGAAAACCTTCGGAGACGACGCAGTCTAGGCTGGTCTCTATACAAAGAGCGACATGTGAATCTACGACAGCACAGTTCTCAGGTATGCAGTCCGATTCGATGGACGCCTCAAAGGACAAGCTGACACGGAAGAGGCATCATAATCATGCCGGGAAGATCAACTGGAATATTCCTCTGTACGGTGGGAAGCTTTAAAGTAAAATGACACACCGTTGGAAGCGCTTCTCGATCACAAAACATTTGTTTGAAGCCCACACTTGAGTACTGTTCAAAAAACGAAACAACCCATTGAGCTTTCTCTTCTAGGAGCGATCTCCTCGGGTCTATACAGGATGTTTTCTGCAGCATTATGCCCAAGGTCGGTAGTCGTTTTGGAAATTTCGCGACTATAGCAAAAAAATCTACGCAAACAACTTTGAGGACTGCACATCCTAGGCAAAGGTTGTACGATAAATATTCTATTCTCAAGCACGGAAGGTCCCGAACAGAGATGTATGATCATTTTTGTCTCGAAGTTCCTGGTTATGTCATACAATCCGATCGGAGTTATGTACTGATCATGTCTCTGTTTGGCTAGACTGTAGGTACTTTAACAGGAGAGTTAAAAATAAGCAAATCACTTTGCTCAGCTGCCAATGTCATGAACGCCACAAGTGAGTAATGTGGGCAGGTTAAGTTAGAAGTGGTAATGAACTGCAAAGAATGCAAAAGAACGAATAGCGCATGCAGTTTTCGGCAAGGTGAAATTTACGAAATGAAAGAAATAATACCCAGGTGCGCTTTTCTTTTTCTTGAAAACTCTGTCGCAACGTTAACATTGGGGAAAGAAACAACGTTTGCCACAGCGCTGGAGGTCAGTCAGGAAACCAGTTTCTCTCTCTCTCTCTCTCTCTCTCTCTCTCTCTCTCTCTCTCTCTCTCTCTCTCTCTATATATATATATATATATATATATATATATATATATATCTATCTATCTATCTATCTATCTATCTATCTATCTATCTATCTATCTATCTATCTATCTATCTATCTATCTATCTATCTATCTATCTATCTATCTATCTATCTATCTATCTATCTATCTATCTATCTATCTATCTATCTATCTATCTATCTATCTATCTATCTATCTATCTATCTATCTATCTATCTATCTATCTATCTATCTATCTATCTATCTATCTATCTATCTATCTATCTATCTATCTATCTATATCTATCTATCTATCTATCTATCTATCTATCTATCTATCTATCTATCTATCTATCTATCTATCTATCTATCTATCTATCTATCTATCTATCTATCTATCTATCTATCTATCTATCTATCTATCTATCTATCTATCTATCTATCTATCTATCTATCTATCTATCTATCTATCTATCTATCTATCTATCTATCTATCTATCTATCTATCTATCTATCTATCTCTCTATCTATCTATTTCTATCTATTTCTATCTATTTTTATCTCTCTCTTTCTCTAAATATATATATATATATATATATATATATATATATATATATGTCCCTTTCTCTTTCTCTCTCTAAATCTGCAGACCTTGACGTAAAGATTCCTTCTCGGTACTGACTCTATTCGATCATTGCATCGTAATTAAACAGTATCTTCACTTTCCGTTTTGGGACAGGCTTATTCTACATCGTGCACCAGACTAGAAGTACAGCCGACCCAACACGCGTTTCTTTACGTCTGCGTTGCCGTCAGTGCTTGAAAGCTCCAAGTCTGGCCTTGCTTAATCTGCTCCACTTTACACCTGTGCTTGAAAGGCCTATGCCTGGCTCAATGGGATACCTCAGATCACAATGATCAATAGTGATCCGACCAGAGCGAACGCCAGCAAATGAAATATTTCGTCTCAGAGAATCGCTCATGTGTGAACCATAACACGGAGAAAGAACGTTTCAAATTTAACGAATGAAGCGGGGAGTAATGATAGCCTTCAGAAATGCGGTCGTGGCGGGATTTCCAAAGCTAGCTGTGCTGCAGAATTGCTTCTTTATCGCCCAATTTACGGGTCCAGTGAACTGCACGCACTGCTGGCTGTCAAGACTATTTACCTGGTCACGGGGCTTTCATGCCTCCCTACCTGAAGTAGCGACATGCATGAGTGGCAGCGCTTTCATCGGAGGTCAAGTCTTTAAGGCGCGTTTGTCGGCCAACGTCACCATGCATCCTTCAACAAGCCCTCCGAAAAGAAAAATGGCGGATCTCGAAAGAAGGGCCCGCCATGAAAAGTTTACACTCCATCCATGGCGGTTTAATCGTGCGAGGAGCCGGTCTTACTCTTGATTAGGTGCTCGGAATAACGACTGTTCTGTGCTGACGTGGCCTGGCCCTTTCGCCTGACACTGAATGGACACAGCGTTCAATGCACTGCGCGAACGGGACAAAGTCGGCTTTTGACACGACATGCGACGCATTGAGGGATGGGTGTGACTTCATCGCCTTCGGTCCTTTGGTTGTTGTCTCTCGCTTTGACGGAGAAATCATGGCCAGTCCGTTATGATGATTTATCATCGACTTATCGCTGACGGATATTCTGTCGTTCGCACGTAGATTGTATGGAAGGGCATTTCTCTCTATAAATGATGTTATAGAACGATGGATATGTTTCGTGTACATTTTCTCTTCTAAAATAGAATAAGATAATATTAAGAAGGTTAATAACTAGTCTCAATCTTTTACACTGACGACCGTGCAAATTCTTTGAAAGAGATTTACCACTATTCAAGGGTTTATGCAATAGTGTATAAAACCATTTTCAAAAGTTCACTTTGGGGGGGTGGCGGTGGTGGTTTTGTGTGTGTGTGTGTGTGTGTGTGTGTGTGTGTGTGTGTGTGTGTGTGTGTGTATACACTCGATAGAGGAGAAAGACAGGCAAGCAGGCGGGCGGGCGGGCAGACAGGCGGGCAGGGAGATGAGGTGGAGAGAGACTGACTGAGTGAATGACTGAGTGACTGACTGACTGAGTGACTGACTGATAGACCGACCGATCGACTGACTGACTGACTGACCAACTGACTGACTGACTGACTTGCTGACTGATTGATTTCATTTCGGCCGACGATCCATCTTTGTTATAATTGACATACATTAGGTTAAAACATTCAGATATACATATGTACCGGAAATGGAAAAACAGGTATTATATTCCACCCATCGAAATGGCATGAATAGCTTCTTAATACAGCAACGCAGGTATGATCTCATGGTAGATCTCCACCTCTGACTGTATCTGAAACACTGAAATACATGTTGATATGCCTATAGCGGAGAAAGAGAGAGAGAGAGAGAGAGAGAGAGAGAGAGAGAGAGAGAGAGAGAGAGAGAGAGAGAGAGAGAGAGAGTGAGTGAAAGAGAGAGAGTTTGGAAAAGACCCACGTTCACAGTTCGCTATTCCAGTGTTTGACGATGAGAGAATAACAGTTGAAATGCACAACGTAGTGGGCATCGACTGTCGTCATACCGAAAGCAGTCTTCCTTGTGGTAAGGCGTTCCTCCCTCACCCGCAGTGCTTCCCAGACGTAACAGCAGTCTTGTCAAATGAGTGTTTGTTAGATGCAATCCCCATTCTAACTCTTGTGGAAGACTCTTCTCCTCGTCGCCACAGAGCGGCACCCAGTAAATGACTGGTATCACTCAGTCCTGGCCAGGAACCGATCCATGGACGTCCGCGTGTTGACCTGATGGTCAGGCAACTGTTCCCCATCGCTGGATAGTCTGGCTTCAAGGGACTGGATGAGACTCTATCGGATGTTGGTATCCATCTCCTTGTAGCTCTGATGTCTTACCCAGTCTTTTAAATGTTACTGCATGTGAAAGTCTAGTGGAATGTTATTGCATACAACATGTGCAAAGTCACAGAGCCAAAATAATTAGATGGAAGTCTTATTTTTGAAAGGTTGGCATGTCATCTCCAAGTGCTGGAAAGACTATTCGCCCTCAACGTTTTTGGCACTACCGCACTACCCCAAGTAAAAAGAA
Source organism: Theodoxus fluviatilis (assembly GCA_034096865.1). Lineage (NCBI taxonomy): Eukaryota > Metazoa > Mollusca > Gastropoda > Cycloneritida > Neritidae > Theodoxus > Theodoxus fluviatilis. Next base: position 158,123 of record JAWQFJ010016139.1, read on the forward strand.
GCTAATAGCAACGCAATGTGCCAAGCAAAAAATCCATTTGCTGCAACTTTGCATCCCATCAAACGTGCTGAATGCGGCGGCCGTACCTGACTGAGAAGTTTATTTCCTCCGAGAAATGGTTCAGACAGGAGGATTAGGTTGCTGAAATTCCCTCTTCTCAGCCCACCGCTCTCCACCGTGCTTGGGGAGTACCGCAGTGAATCAGTGTGCGATAACATGCACCGAGCAGGCCGGGCCGAGGCAAAACATGCACTCAGGAGGCAAGCGGCTCGCCATAGAACTCTCATTGTGCTCCTCTCCGTCTCGTTATCGGCCGGACAGCACTTCCGACGTTCAAAGCGAGGCGGAATGGCGTCTCGTCATTAGGTCATCTCCCAGCATTCAGCGCGAGACGCCATCGCGTGCTCTGTGCGCACGCGCGAGAGGAGGACGCTGATTAGTCCTCTCGGAGATGGAGTGCTGGAATATTGATAATTTATTACGGCAAGAAGGAGTTTATGCAAATGGCGCTGGAGGCCAAATGGAATTCATTTCCCACCGCATTGGGACAAAACTGTTTACCAATTAAACTGGGTAATCGACACATACGGCGGCGGGGCACGACCACGAGCGCGAGGCCTGAAGCCCTGACAAAGGTTGAGGAGGAAATATTGGCGGGAGCGGAGGCCATGCTAATGCCACAATTAGGGGGCCAATATCGCCGCCCCGAGCCCCGCGCTCCCTCCCCAAGATCGATGGGGCAGTCGCGAAAAGAGATTTCTCCTAATCGAGAATAAATGGCATTGGAGAGCGGCGATCGCTGGTAGTGTAGTATTTTACTTTGGAGAGGTATTACCGTTATTAGAAGAGCCTTCGAGGGCCGCCAGATCACGGGCTCCTCCTGGCAAGTTATTTCCAAATCTAGTCTGGAGGACCCCGTCTCTTCCTCCTCTTTATTAGGTCTGCAGCGGCGCGGATTACAAAGACAAACCCAGGGTGTGTTTTGTTTCAGGCTTTCAGGCACAAGCACAAAGCTGCGGCCCCCGGCTGCTCTCTGCAGACACAGAAGCCTTGGAGACCGCAGTGACCAGCAGATCATGTGATGTACCACCACTGGCAGCAGTTCAACTGGAATGACGTCAGACAGGTCCATGATCACGTGTTCCAAGAATCCGGTAAAATATTCTGTCGAAGATTGAATTTTGCTGAAGAGTTAATGCATCAAGACAGTGTTGGCATGATGAACGAGCGTCATCGTTGAGTTTTTCGAAGTGATGAGAAAGATGTGAATGGGTGGTAGTGTTGTAGTGGTGGTGGTAGTGCTGGTAGTGTTGTAGTGGTGGTGGTAGTGCTGGTAGTGTTGTAGTGGTGGTGGTAGTGCTGGCAGCGATCGTGATGGCGGAAGTGATGGTAGAAGTGGTTGTTGTGGTAGTGGTGGTGGTAGTGGTGATGGTGGCAGTGCTGGTAGTGTTGTAGTGGTGGCGGTGGAAGTTGTAGTAGAGGTCGTGGCGGTGGTGGTGGTGGTAGTGGTGGTGGTAATGGTGATGATGGTAATCGTCGTTGTGATGGTAATAGTGGTGGTGATGGTAGTGGTTGGTGGTAGTTGTGTTAATGCTATTGATGGTGGTAGTGATAAAGGTGATAATAGTGATGGTGGTAGTGGTGGTGGAAATGGTGGTATTGGTTGTGGAGGTAATAGCGGTAGTTGTGGTAGTGGTGGTCGTCGTGGTGGTAGTTGTGGTGGTGGTGATGGTGATGGTGCTAGTGGTGGTGTTGGTGGTAGTGGTAGTGGTGATGGTGGTGGTTGTCGTGGTGGTGGTGGTGATCATGGTGGTGGTAGTCATAGTGGTCGTGGATGTGGTGGTGGTAGTGGTGTTGGTGGTATTGCTGGTAGTAGTGCTGGTGGTAGTGGTGGTGGTGGTTGGTCGTCATCAACACGAGACTTTACACCATACCATGCTTCGTCAGGTTGGATAAATGCCTCCGTTGCTGAGGACTGAGGTAACCGCATGACTTTCTTTGTGGGGTTTCTACTAATAAACGCTATGAATTTCATTAGTATTTCGACTTGGAGACATCACAATACATACCCAAAGATGTTTTTAATGCAAAAGTCGACGAAGACCTTTTACGCATAAGTGAATCACATTTGAGATTGGCGCCTTTGATGATAGTAGATTCTGAGTTTTCCATGCAGTCGTAGCGGCTGGACGCTCCGCCCTACCCCCCACCCCCACTCTCCACCCACTCCCCATCCACCTTCCATCCCCACCCCCACCCCCCACCCCCACCCCCCCCAAGCTGCAATATTGGTCTAAGAAACGTCGGGACCTGTTCAAGTAGCTCGCCTCCGGACGACACTAGGCAGCGCTAAGCACAAGCGGGCACGGTCTGTTGGAAGAGTGAACCTCTCCCAATATTAGACAAACCTATCTAGTTATTGAAATGTGTCGTGTCTATGTTCCTAGTTTTAAAAACGAGCATCAATAGCTTCATCAGCGGCTCCCTTCTTATGGCAACACTTGGAATTTCATACGAGGAATGAGAGTAGAGAACAAAGTGGTCGCATGTCAAGTTCAGCTTACACGTATCAAATAACTGTCAAAACTTGCAGGCTTTTCATTTTTACAGCTCACGAGATGGAAGAGTAATTAGACTATTGTTTAAAGATATCTTTACTTCATGGCTTTGCCTTTATGCACAAATATCTGTACATGAGAGAGGCTCCGTCTTAACTGCGTCGTGTAGGTCAATAAACTGCGGTTCAATAGCTATGTAAATCATTTCTTTACTAAACGTTTCCGAAGGACGTGAATTGTGTGGGACTATTTATCGATGTGAGTGAAATGGGATAGGACCCGTAACGTCTCGGTAACATATTCAAATTATAATGCCGAATAAAGCTCAGCGTGATGAACTCTCGCCAAAGGCATAAACAGGAAAACGCGCTGGCAGCTGTGGTGAGGCATGCACAACGCTAGTATCACGTGACAGCTACATGCGCTTCAATCCAGTGACCGTGTGCTGAATGGCGCGATCCTCAACGATTTACTTGCTGCAAAAATGCAGGACTCAGATGCGGGTCGGAGACACCCCCACCCCGCAAAATACAAACCCGTTCCTGCCCATGGCGATACACATCTCTTGGCTTGACAGACATTGCTCATCTCGCCAACGTCTCCGGGGTCTGGCCAAGTCCTATCGGAAGGCGTTTCTGGTTTAGGTGTCGCCTTGGCATCGGTAAGAGAGCTACCAGGTGTGGCCCATCGACCTGGAGACGAAGAAACCTCCATGCTTGTCAGCAGCAGACTTCCATGTGCGTGCACTCCTGTCCTGCGTTGGGCATTGATGAGGGGCGTACGTGTGGAGGTAACTTTATGCATGGGGGAGCAGAGGATAAAGTTCATGTCGATGCTGGCTCTTAAGTTATCCAATCTGCAGGTACAGGCCAACTTACCAATGTTTTCGAGATCATCAATTCAATAAATGTCACTGCTTGAAACAGTTATGTTGAGTTCTGTTGTTTAACTTTATACCTTTCTCATTTTGTTGGACAAGAAATGTTGTTCGAAAGAAACCAGAAAAAAAATATCTTATCTCCATCAGGAGCAGCAGCAGCAACAGCAGCAAAAACAATAACGACAACGACAACAGCAGCAAAAGCATCAAGTTTGTCATTGTTAATGTCATCATTAGCCTCATCGTCTACATCGTTGTCCATCATCTTAATTATTGTCGTCTCCGTCGTCATCTATGTCATTTACAACTCAAAGTTTTTTAATGCTGTACTGATTTCGCTTGCCTCTCTGGATTATGTTGGAACGCAATCGGCCTTCATAAACAAGGTGACACTGACAGAGAAAGTATCCGCTGTACTACGATGACTACATCATACGCAATAGTCTGGTAAAAACACAGTCAGTCTGTTCAAAACAGATGCATTTTCATGCACATCGACAGGTACTGCTCGTTTTATTGTTTGTCCGTGTATTGATAAATTTTGAAGAGTTCAATGTCTGGATTTCATTGAAGGACCGGTTTATAAGTAATCCCAGGCACATATAATTAAGTCCTCGCGGTGCATCTTGTTCTACTGTCGAGTGTGTCTTTCCTCCTCAAGCCTCGGAGTATCATTGCTCCTTCCTTCAGCAAGCTCCGAAGCTCAGCTCTCCAACGGTTGCGGTCCCTGGCAACGTCCTCCCAACCCGAGGTGCTGACCTAGTGCACTTTCGAGTCACACTAGCACACTTCCTTGCATCGTATACCTTCAACTGCAACTGTTGGGGAAAGTTCCTGCCACTCCAAATTTGGACTTCACAGTAGCAGCGGATTCTACAACGGTGTAGCAAATCCGGGGTCAGGATCCATTGATGACCACGACTCACAGAGGCGTGCTTCCTCCTCCTCCTCCTCCTCGTCCTCCTCCTCCTCCTCCTCCTCCTCCTCCTCCTCCTCCTCCTCCTCCTCCTCGTCCTCCTCCTCCTCCTCCTCCTCCTCCTCCTCCTCCTCCTCCTCCTCCTCCTCCTCCTCCCCCCCTCCTCCTCCTCCTCCTCCTCCTCCTCCTCCCCCCCTCCTCCTCCTCCTCCTCTTCCTCCTCCTCCTCCTCCTCCTCCTCCTTCTCCTCCTTCTCCTCCTCCTCCTCCTCGTCCTCCTCCTCCTCCTCCTCCTCCTCCTCCTTCTGCTCCTCCTCCTCCTCCTCCTCCTCCTCCTCGTCCTCCTCCTCCTCCTCCCCTCCTCCTCCTCCTCCTCCTCCTCCTCCTCCTCCTCCTCGACCTCCTTCTCCTCATCTTCCTCCTTGTCCCTCTCCTCCTCCTCGTCCTCCTCGTCCTCCTCGTCCTCCTCCTCCTCTTCCTCCTCCTCCTCCTCCTCCTCCTCCTCCTTCTCCTCCTCCTCCTCCTCCTCCTCCTCCTCCTCCTCCTCCTCCTCCTCCTTGTCCTCTTCCTCCTCCTTGTCCTCCTCCTCCTCCTCCTTGTCCTTCTCCTCCTCCTCGTCCTCCTCCTCCTAGTCCTCGTCCTCCTCCTCGTCCTCCTCGTCCTCCTCGTCCTCCTCCTTTTCCTCCTCCTCCTCCTCCTCCTCCACCTCCTCCTTCTCCTCCTCCTCTTCCTCCTTCTCCTCCTTCTCCTCCTCCTTCTCCTCCTCTTCCTGCTCCTGCTCCTGCTCTTCCTGCTCCTGCTCCTGCTCTTCCTGCTCCTGCTCCTCCTCCTCATCCTGCTCTTCCTCCTCATCCTGCTCCTTCTGTTCCTCAGTCTGTTCCTTTTCCTGATCCTTCTCCTCCTGATCCTCTTCTTCCTGCTCCACCATTGCACAACTACTACTATCGCTACGTTTATGGCTACTAGATAATTTAGCATCCATAGAACATACTTGCGCGGCTGACATTTCTGGAATGATGACCATATATTTTTTCTGTGATGAAAAAGTTTTCTCAAGACTACAAAAGTAGCAAATATGAATGTGTATTGTAAGAAATACTGTTTAGGGAAAATGTTTCAGGAAAGATTGACGACTTGTTGACAGTTCTTTTAGAAGCAATTCCTGCAGGCAGGATGCTATGTGAGCCTGCATTTGTGGAAATAACCACAAACGTGGTTTTCTTTTGCATTGACAAGGAAAGACTATGGGTCAGTCAAAAACGTACAATCTCTGTGATCAAGAATGAGTCGAGCCACAGAGGAGAGGAACTTTGTAAAGGAACATAGAGACGCCTGGAGGCGAGTAGAAATATTGGACAGAGAAGGGGAGGGGGCTGTCAGCAAAAGGGGGGCGGGGAGGGGGGGGGGGGGGGCGGTGGGTTACCATGGATTTGTCGTTGCTCGGTCAGATCGCTATTACCATGCAGCAGCGTCCCATCCGGACATCAGGCCTGGCCGCCATGTTTCCCACTGCGCACCCAATATCATGGCCGCCATGACGGCCCGCTGTCTCCTGGCGTCCCCTCGCACCGGAAGTAGATCCATTACTCAGTTCATCAGCGCCCCGCTTCTCCACCAGGGGCCGCTCGGGGTCGACAGGGGAGATAATCTGGGCTTGTCAGCGCGCGGGAAACACCGATCACGCCGTTATAAATAGCTGGACGCATGCGGACCCTGCTCCATTTCCAATTTCGCAGAATGGAGATTTGGACCCCGCTGACGACTGGAAGGGAGGCACGGCTTAGAAACCCCGCAATCTTTGTCCCTCAGTCCCACTCATTGTGGCCTCTGTTTGTATTTTGGGTCGGGGCGGGAGCCTGAGTAAAGCTTGGGCGAAAAGGCGAAGACTGCTGGTGAATCGCCCAGCCGTTGTGGCCAAGGCACCGACTGCAGACCAGGCGGAGGAAGAGAGGCCGACTGCTGCAGACAATGAGGACAAGTTGGTGTCTGTAAGAATAGAGAACCACTGCATCCTGGTTCACTGCTGTCAAAGGACCTCGCGTCACCCCCAACGACCATCCGTCATCATTTGCCCCAGCGATTACCTCTTGATGAATCCTCCTGATGATCCGCCAGCGTGCTGGTGTGAATATGTTTGATGTAGGCGTGCGCGGATCAGCTGAAGGAATTGATTGATAACGATTACGAATTATCCGCCTCTTTACACCTGTACCCGCACCTTTCATGTGCCGTGGTCTGGGTGGAGCTGCCAACCCAGTGGGGACTGGCGCCCATCAACAACCTGTATCCCCGCCACTCGGGCAGGGCCGCGATCCTGATGACGCAGGGTGCTCCGTGGGCAATTTTTCCACCGTGATTGCAGTTAATGATGAGAAGGATAAATGACCGGTGATTCCGAGCCACCTTGCCTCCACAATGCAAGCCGAGTGCAGCGTTTTCCCTTCGGCTCGTGTCTGTCCCTTAGGGAGTTCGCGCTAAAAGTTTCAGGTAAAGTGTTGTGCGAGTGAAAAATGCAGGTCTTCGGCTGTTATTCAAGGCTTGCAGAGGGGCAAATTCACTGGGAGCATGTGGTGGAAATGAGTCAATCTGTATGCTCGTTGCCGTGAAGGGCGTATTCTCCCAGTTTCTCTCAGCTCTATGAGTCCCGGATCGAGGATAAAAGCTGTCATTACGGGGCGAGAGGACGAAGCAGAAATCAAAGCAAATACGCAGCGGTTGTTAGTCGTTGACCAGAAAGTATGCAAAACTGGAGACACTAATCCACTCGGCACTGTTGATGCAGGAACGATGACATTGAATGCTCGTTTGAATTACTTTTGCCTCTACCTGAATTACATGTGGGAAGTAAAAAGTGTTCTTCAGCGTGGAAGCATAACAAACGAAGACTGAAAGAATGTGGCTTTTAACAAATTAGTCGTCGGTAAATAAAGTATCCTACAAATAGATGAAGGGCTTTTATTATTTTATTTTTGCTTGAACTTTTCCTTCACAGCCTATACACAGCCAAAAGACGAATCTGTAACATTACACTTGTGGCACTGTATCGAGGAGCGATATCCACAGCGCTGTTTGCATGTTAACTGGCACACTAATAGCAATTGAGTTTTATTTTGCAAATCGTTTAAAAAATGTCAATTTTCAACCCACCCAGGAAAATTTGGTGGAGCAGGATTAGATGGTGGTGAGATGGCAGAGAACGTAGGGAATTATGAGGAAAAGGGGGAGGAGGGGGAGGAAGAGGAGGGGGAGGAAGAGGAGGGGGAGAAGAAGCAAGAGGAAGACGAGGAGGAGCACAAGCAGGTTGCAAGCGAAGAAGCAGAAGGAGGAGCAGGATAGAAGTAAGAGGATGAGCAAGAGTATGAGCAGGAGGAGGAACAGGATAGAAGTAAGAGGATGAGCAAGAGTATGAGCAGGAGGAGGAACAGGATAGAAGTAAGAGGAGGAGCAGGAGGAAGAGGAGGGGGAGGAAGAGGAGGGGGAGGAAGAGGAGGGGGAGGAAGAGGAGGGGGAGGAAGAGGAGGGGAGGAAGAGGAGGGGGAGAAGAAGCAGGAGGAAGACGAGGAGGAGCACAAGCAGGTTGCATGCGAAGAAGCAGAAGGAGGAGCAGGATAGAAGTAAGAGGTTGAGCAAGAGTATGAGCAGGAGGAGGAACAGGATAGAAGTAAGAGGATGAGCAGGAGGAGGAGCAGGAGGAGGAGCAGGAGGAGGAGCAGGATAGAAGTAAGAGGAGGAGCAGGAGGAGGAGCAGGATAGACGTAAGAGGATGAGCAGGAGGAGGAGCAGGAGAAGCAGCAGAATGACAGTGGAGACGACAACGACGACGACGTCGGCGAAGACTACAGCGAAAGAACCACAGCTACTAAAGGCTGAGATAAGGAGAGGAGAACAACGAAGACGACCACCGCGAGGAGAGGAATCAAAGGCAGGCGCGGAAACAACACGCCCATTCAGACAGAGAGACAACTTAATTGATGTCAATAAATCTTGCTCGGCGACATCCACACTGAAAAGAGGAGGAAACTATGTCGGAATCAAAGGGGGAAGCCAACAAAACGAAAAACCGGATCGGGAGAAAAGCTGGAAAGAAAGCGGAGAAAGAGAGAGTGGATTGCGCGGGCGATGGGCCTGGAGCGAACAGAGCACGAATAAAAGCGGGCGAGGCCTGAGTCTAGGTGGTCCCCAGCATGGCGGTGGGCACACACACACGTGCTGTGGGACGGGGATTCCTCTCCCGTCTCGCCCTGCGCAGGCCCCGCTGTCCCGTTGATCGCAGTCAAACCGATTTTCCGCCTCCCCACCCCCGAAAGGCAGAGCGTGCCCGGGGCTCGGGGAACGGTAGATTAGCGCCCCGTCCCAGCCCCGGGCCCAGCGCCCCGGGAGAAAGGCCAGGCATCGCGCCCGCCCGCCCCGCCTCCATGTCCTGGTAGCGCTGTCGTCTGAAGTCGCGTTCACATGTCATTTTGTGAAGTTTTGAGAGAGAGAGAGAGAGAGAGAGAGAGAGAGAGAGAGAGAGAGAGAGAGAGAGAGACAGAGAGACAGAGAGACAGAGAGAGAGAGAGAGACAGAGACAGAGAGAGAGAGAGAGAGAGAGAGACAGAGAGAGAGAGAGAGAGAGAGAGAGAGAGAGACAGAGAGAGAGAGAGAGATATATATATTTGTTTATTTCGGCCGACGACCCGTCAAGACAATATAATTTACATGTATGTACATGTGCAAAAAAATTGAATATATTATGTACAAGTGTAAAATCAGAAGTCAGTAAAACTAAGTAGCATACAGTTAAAAGAAAGTTGCGCTCTTGCAGAAACATCGTTAACATAAACGACTGGTTGTAGTTGATGAATGTACATTCCAGCTGTCATTAATTTCACTGTATACATGGTTATCCTCAGAGTTCGCAAGCCTCTCACAGCGAAATTTAAAAGCATGAAATGCATACGTCGATACTTCTCGTGTCTTTCTTATATCACACCCATTGATCAGGTGTGTCACATCAGTACACCTCGACAATTTCATGTGTTTTGCAGGATATTTATCTCGTAGGTCTCCATATATGTGACAATGAATTTTAAAATGCCGCTCACCCTCGTACACTTCGCAAAATGGACACTCTCTGTCTGCATCGTGTTCAGGATTGTGCAGGTTGCATCAAGTTCAAAATTTCCAACACAAAAACGTATAAATGCATCCCTATTTTTTTTTTTATGTCATTCAGATAAATCTCACACTGTAGAGAGCGCTTAAAAGATCTGTAAAAATCAAGCAGGCTACTTCCATTAATTTCCATGTGCCATTCCTACAGGGAGTAGTCACATAGTCTTTGTTTTAGCGATCGGATAAACCTCTTTTCATTTATATGCTCGCAATTAGTGCTCACTTAGGCAAATCCAAGTCTTGACAGACATTGTTAAACTGGTTTTACCCAATTCAGCTTCCCACACACGGTTTCTTTCTACAGCACTAAGTATAGGTCTGTTTCCAACATCCTGCTAGGCCGAAACCAGTACCTAATCGCCCGAATAATATTGTTAATAATCATTGGGTACCTAAACAATTCACTACTGCATATGACATTTGGAGTCTTTATAGAAACATTGTGAAAGTGTTTGCATGCAAACATGTGTGCCCCCCTCTCAATACTTTCTCTTGTCTCCAATCCCCACAACTCTGCACACAGAGAGAGAGAGAGAGAGAGAGAGAGAGAGAGGGGAGGGAGAGAGAGAGAGAGAGAGAGAGAGAGAGAGAGAGAGAGGGAGGGAGGGAGGGGGGGAGGGAGGGAGGGAGGGAGGGAGGGAGGGAGGGAGGGAGGGAGGGAGGGAGGGAGGGAAGATGTTCCGAGTAAAATGTCCATCTTGTTACACCACACTGTGGAAGTTCCAAATACTCGAAGGATATCTAAACATGATTTGTGTACAACATTTATTTGTTTTTATTCTCTGAAGAGCATCTGGATTGTCATGACGAAAGACAATTTCCCAACTATGTCGTAAAACAAAGGTCTCCAGTGAAAAAGTGTCAAGTTTCTGTGGCCCCATATCAGGATATGGAGGCAACATTTGACTATTGTAGTCGACAAGTATCATCCTTGGTAATCGGTAAAATAGTCCTGGCTATTTTCATTCATCTTTGCCTCAGCTAACTCGTGGTTTAGTTCAGTGTGGTAAATGGAAGATACATAAACAGAAACTGTTTGATTTTTAAATGCATAAAATCACCAAAATAGTTTCAAATAATAACGTCTCCCGTCAGCAGTTGAAACGGTATCTTTGTATCTCTTTGTATATGTGCAAGCCTTCATCAAAAGCAGGATCCCCACAATGTATCATGAGAATGTCCAATAGATCGTGTTCACAGAAATAAGGAACCTTCAAACATGGCAAAGATCCCACCCTGACTACACTTCAAGGCACGATCAAGGGGCATTGCGTGGTGATAGGACGTGGATCAGACTCGGTATTCGCGTCATCTTATTTTGCAGTGAAATAGCACAGGCTCTATCCAAGACTGTTTCATGCTGATTAGTGTAGATCACAAAATAAAACAGCGTGACTGAATAAGAACCGTCGTCTCTTTTCACATTTTCTAATGGGCATACACTCGTTTCTGTTCTGCTGACAGCATCTTCCATAGTTTCATAGATGTGTCATGTTTCCCACTTACGGTAGCATATGCATTAAATTTCCAATGGAAAATAAATGACGTCGACAATCTAATGGAATGGTAGACTTATGACGGTGTACCCCACACTGTGAACGGGACCTCACAAACGAGCCTGAGAGGCAGCTCGTGAAAATCCTCAGCCGTTGACTTTTTTCTTCTCGTCGTTCACGCCTGGGCTGGCGCGATCGACTCCTTTCTGCAGTTATGGTGATGAGCCGCCGGCGAACATACTGCATAGACAATTTAACGCGAAGAAGGCGTCCCCTTGGATTGTGAAGGGCACCCACTTTGCTGCTGAGAGCTGCTACGCTCGCTCAAAAAGCCCTCTACTCCAGCTGGGGTTACCGGGTCGAAGCGGCGAGCGTTTGAGCGAGAGAAAAGGAAAGACGGTGATGGGGGCCTCCCTCGGCCTCGTGGAGTCTCCTGGAGGGGTTAGGGACAGAGGTCGTGACAATCAAGCAAGCGCCTTCCTGACCACCCAGAATGCACCTGCAGCTCGAGCTGCAGAGATTTCAAGGGGGAGACCCGCACTGCTGAACATGTGCCTTGGGATGCTCTGTGCACCGCATGCCTCAGCTCGTTTGTTTGCAAGACGACCTTTTCCGCAAGGTCTTTTCCTGGCGGTTTCCAACACGCGTTCATAACAGTGGAATTACGTTGCATGCAAACAAAAAACCTAGCTTCAGTGATATTTTTGGATAGCAGTATTCAGAAACCGTACATCATAAACGATTTTGTGTATCGACCTGTTCACATGAACTCTTCCTTTGGTAGATCCCTCCGTGAGTGGGAGGTTTAGATAGACCCAGCACGTCTCCCCACGTGATTCGTAAGAGGCGAATAACTAGGGAAATCGAGACATGACTTGCTCTTATTCTAACCATCTCTAATGATTTTATCGTGATCAATGGCCTTAGTAGCGCTGAAATGGTCGTTATCGGCAACATTTCCGGACACTGTACCTGAGGTACTCTGTCCGATTGGACAGAGTACCTCAGTTTGAAATCTCGGCATTTGAACGAGAACTAGACAGCAGCCGCCACTCCACCTGACTACCTTCGCACGCCCGGGGAGTTATACTAAGATCCGACCGCGTTAATAAATCTGCATTTTGTGACAAACGTCTTGTTCGGCGGTACTGTACTCCATGCACCTTAACGGTCCGCGTGATTTGGGTGTAATCTTAAGCTAAACGGCGTTTATTGGCGCTGCTGAAATGGTCGAAGTCGGAAACATTCGGAACGTCGTTTAGCTTAAGATTACACCCGAATCACGCGGACCGTTAAGGTGCATAGAGTACAGTACCGCCGAGCAAGACGTTTGTCACAAAATGCAGATTTATCCCTCCAGGTTTACTGGAGGTCCTACAGACTTTATCTGTCTGTCTGTCTGTCTGCCTGTCTGTCTGTCTGTCTGTCTGTCTGTCTGTCTGTCTGTCTGTGTGTGTGTCTGTCCCGACTCCACGGCTTATATCTCAAAAACTACTGGACGGATTTCCTTGAGATTTTGCACACTAACTGAAAGTTAGGTCCGATTGAATGTATCAAATTTTCAGAATCGAGGTTTGAAGAGAAAGTGGTTTTCTAAGGTCGTATAATCGAAGCACCTCTCAAAAAAAAATTGAAATGACAATTGACGGAATAGCCAAATGTGACGTCATCAATAGCGTGACGTCATTTGCATGTAAGATCTGAAATTCAGTCCCACTTAGAAGCGGATTATATATCTCAAAAACTGCCTCACTCAAAGGTCAATTGACGGAATAGCGGACGGAAATGCTTAGTCGAATCGAAATCGAGTCAAACAGAGTTATCTTTTCCTACTTTCATCCTACGTTCAGCAAAGCAAAAGGCTTACATCACTTAGTTATATCCACTTCGCCGTAGTAGCAGACTTTATTGCTTGTAAAACGACAGTAGGAGTACCAAAGATCTTATAGTTACACAAAGATTATAGTTACACAAACATTAGCTCATTGTTGTGAGGATCGAGATACGTTGCTAGCCCAAACCGCTTAACGACGCGTAACATCGCTTGTTTCTCGACGCGTTTCTGATGCGTTCGGATCATGTTTGTGAATACATATACAGTGAAATGTGTAATAAAATTAATTGCTGCATAAATGGGGGTGTTTTGGCTTTGTTTTTGTAGCAGGCGTTGTGAAATTGAACTCGCACAAAGGCGATGGTGTTGGTGACTGATGGAACGATTTAGTTTTCGAAGAATTTTATCGAAGAATGCAAGCTTGTTTATAAACGTATACATCCCTGTGGAATATCTTTAGGAAATGCAAAGCAATACATACCTGTCAAGAAGGTGATTTGCGGCTAGAAAGTCATTCGATAAAGTGAATTCAGACTTTATGATTTATCTACATGTCTGTCGACTCAGCAGTCTGTGTCACAGTGTGCGTATGTCTCGACTTAACGGCTGATATATCAAAAACTGCTGGACGGATTTCCTTGACATTTTGCACACTTCCTGGAAGTTAGGTCCATCCTAAAATGTACAAGACCACTCCAATTTTATGAACTAATATCCCTTTTTCTACATTTTACAGTGCAAAATACGAAGCCAGTGAGTTTTCGGAAAAACACGTTATAACTCCTTTACAAGCACGTAGAAACGTCAGTAGCAGAATGGCTCAGATGGTAAAGCGTTGGACTATTGTAACGTTAGGTCATGCGTGAACGGGTTCGAATCTGCGCTGAAACGTTTTTCGAACCCGACCTGTTTTTGTGGTTTTTGTGGGGTTTTCCTCCCTCTTTTCTCGAGAGGTTGCGGGTTCGAACCCGATCTCTTTTTTGTGTGCCAAAACCTGGAGGTTCAGCGCCAGCGGTTTTTATTAACGCATCCGGATCTTAGCATAACTCCCCGGGCGTGCGAAGTCAGTCAGGCGGAGTGGCGGCTGCGGTCTTAGCTGAGCGCTATCATCGGTATGTCACGTGACTGTAAGGACGAGATTTCAAACTGAGGTACTCTGTCCGATCGGACAGAGTACCTCAGGTACAGTGTCCAGAAATGTTGCCAATAACGACCATTTCAGCCTTAGTAGCCTACAGAAGTTGCCGTAATACTCCATCCATCCAACCATTTATCCACCCATCCATCCATCGGTAGACGTGATTATGTGATTCACTAGCTCAGTCTTTCGACACCTGTGGCACCTCAACGTCCAACAGCTGTTCTTAAAGCAGTGTGTTGGTCTCAGAAGCCAACACAATTTTTGGAAGTATGAATCGATTTCTTGATTAGTTGGACAGCTGGGATGAAATTGTAATGACAGAGCATTTGTGGACAGAGTCTAGCCCCGGATAATGAAATACCGCAACAAAAAAAGTCCATGAAAAGGACTCGTTGACACCTTTTCCCATTATCGGTATTGCTTTTTTAACCTACCCGCAGACGATAAGCACACTAAGATGTCATAAAGATCATGGAAAGCGACGATTTTGTTTGCCTGTGACTGATGAAAAAATATGCATACTTCCATTACATGGATGCTGGCTGCCCACATGTCGCAAGACGCGACTTATGAGTGATGATGTAAAGCAAATGTCAGTGCGTGAGATTGCATTGAACACTACGTGCTCGGAACCATATTTGCCGCAAAGCTAAAGATAGATTGGTGCGGCGGGAAAAGAAAGTCACCTCGAGGGGTTACGTTGGGGGTCGGGGGGGTATTGGAATGTACGTGGGGTCTACCCTCGGCTCAACACGGATCTAAGGGCGCGAAAATTAACGGGCAGTGATTGGAAGATGATCACGTGACGTAGTTATCGTCAGGACTGACAGAGCGTTTCTGATCAGACATATTCATCGGTTGGATGAAGGCGGTTGAGCGAGCGATGGCGCTGCCAACTCAAGCCACATGGGTGGCGAGCGAAGTCGTTTCGCTTCGCTGAGAAATCTCGTCGTTGAAGGCCTGTGGTGGGTCGGTCACGAGAGTGGAAGGACAGCCTTGGTTGAGTCTATGAGGAAAATTCGCTTTTGGGAGGAATCACGGCCTGGGGTCTGTGAGGTATGTACGATACTCGACAATTCTTTGCCTTTGGGGAAATTGACCGTTTGATAAAGGCGGGAAGAAGGTCAGGTTTGGGAATGAGTGAATTGTGTCTTAGAATTGAACTAAATCTTTGGGAAGGGTTGGAGGAACTCCTATCTCCACGAGTCGTGAAATTGTAATTCAATTCGTGAGCGGGAAAATGGTTAAATTTAACTTATTCGCTTGGTGCGAGCAAGTTTCAACTAAGCGTTCGGGCAAAAGTGCATCGCTTCATGTTGAATCAAATTCTGTATGAATTTTGGGGGAGAAAGCGCGGTTACTCATTAGGCGCTGGTTTTGTATTTTCCAGGCCATCACCTATCTATTCATTCATCGATGTATCGACGATTCTACTATTGCATTCCGCAATTACCTGCCTCCTGTTAGAGTTAGCGAGAACTCTACCTATTTCGACGCGTGCCCAGCGTCGGGTCGACAAGTTATACTTCGGGAGCACATGGCGTGCTCATCCTCAACGGTGGTGAAGACTCAGTCGCAAGTACTCTTTCCTAGTAGCTCTGGGAGCTGCGTATCTTCGTCTATGACTAGCTGTGTGCTAATTTGGGGTCTAGCGAAGACGCCGACGGATTGGCGTGGGAGTCCACATGGTGTGGCCTAACTGTCAGTGTAAAGGGACAGTGTAGAAGTAGGACGGTTGGAACGCTAGCGTTTGTTCACTCGCACGGAGCGGTGAAGTGCGCAGCCGATGGTTGTAGTGACATACAACGAGAATAGTGCGAGGAATGAACTGATTCTTATGTAGGATGAAATTATTCGCACTCGTACTGATGACCAGGGGGATTCCTACTGCATCAGAACGGACTTTCCGATTTCATTGACGGGTTGGCGAGCTTGGTGCTCGTTGTCAGTGACACCTCGAGACGGGAGAGAGAGGCTTTGGTCGCCCGCCCGTTTGCCACAACGTAGAGATGCCTGGGGCGTGCTTCTTCTTGGGTACTACCTGCAGCCTTCGACGAGGAACTGTTTCGTCTGGGACTTGTCCGAGCGCGGTGCTCGAGACAGTGTACTTTCAACGGATTGAAAGGGGAAGGGGGGTAGGGGTCGTGTGCTAATTTTTATGAGGTTTGCTTGGCTTGGTTTGGTTGGGTCGGGTTGTGCTATGAGAGGATTAGCGTGTTCTGGACCTCGAGTTGTCTGGACTTCAAAAGGGTAAGAGAAACATTTTTGTCTTTCTCTGCTGTGATTATCGACGTCTGTTTCATTTGTTCACGGGAGTTTGAACAGGACCGTTGTGCGAGAAAGGTGTGCGCGAGTGTGGGTTCGCGCGTGTCTGAATACCTCTCTGTTTTCTGGCTTGCGTGGCTTTGGGCGGAAGTGGGTCGGTGCAAGGGGAAGGGGTTTGAGCTAGCGGGGGGGTTTTGGCTCATTAATATTCAGATGGGAAGGGTGGTGTTGCGGCTTTGTTTTGGATAACTTGGCCAGCGGGGTTGTGTAGAGGGACGGGGAAATCTTTCTGCGGGGATTGATGTTTCCCGATGTTTTGGTTTATGGAAAGTTCACAGGTTTAATTTAACATTGAATTGTTAAACGTTTCTGTAGTGAAATATAGCGACTTCTTTCAGGACGAAGTGTGCTTGTGACTCCTTTGGTACGGGAGTGTGGAATCTTATTTCTCTGTTGTGAGAATCTTTTCGTTCTGCTTGTGAGCGTTAGAACGAGTGGTCGGAAGTGGGGTTTGTTGTCTGAAACTGATAATTTTTGAATAAATTACAGTTTCTGGAGTTTTTGTGAGGGAGTGAAGAAGAGTGGGGTTTTTCTTGTATCACTTTACCAGTAGTTCTCGTTACCGGTAACGCAGATACTGTGTTTTGGTGTATGGTGTTTTTTCATGCTTTTGGGGTTGTTTCACTTTAGCCCCAATACGAATCGTTGTTGTTGTGGTTGTTGATTTTTGCCTGTTTCCTAGCAGCGGAAGTGCCACCATCTTGTTTCCGCTGCTTGACTTTGTTTGGTTTCTTTTCTTGTATTTTCTATTTGTGACCAGCCACGACAAAACCAGTTCTAAGTCGCGTGGCTCTATTTTGCGCTAAATCTGAGAAAAGGCAGGGAGGGTCAATCTGGGTGATTTTCACTTTTTGATAAAAATAGATTCTACATGGTTCAAACTATCATGCCAGCAAAGGAAACATTTTGAAGAATTATATTTTGGTGGTAAAATAAAGACTTTTGTGTTGTGTATTGTTTCAAAAGCTCCCTGTAATTAGCGTTAATTGCCTCATTTTAGCCGCAATAAACACACCTAAACCCTTGCAGAACTTCTTCATGTTATATACCGTTAGAAAGGCCGCTCTCTCGGCGTTTCCGCTCTGTGGATGTCGAAGAAAAATAAGGTCAGCTATTTTTGGAAACGGAGTTTGAAATACCGTTGCTAAGGTGTTTAATGTCTGAAGAGGGTAAATCTTCTGAGACCGTTTTTTCAAATGACCGCTGCTTCAGTACCCAACTTGAAATGCCTGTAACTCCTATTCTAATTAACTCACACTGTTCATTCTTATATCAAAACAAACAGAAATGAATGCAAAATTCAAAAATATTAAAACCCCATTTTGTCCAAAAAATGACTTAGCACTGGTTTTGTCGTGGCTGGTCACATTTGATCACTTGCTTGCTCCCTCCTTTGCGGCCCAGTGCAGCAAGGGGAGTTTTGTTTGTTGATTAAACTTGACTTGTTTACTTTTATCCTGATTCAGTGGTCATTATTCACTTTGTTTGACATTGCTTGACTGTTGTGGTGTCCCCCCAAGGAGTGGTGGTTGAGTTTAGGTGTAAACTCTGTTTGTCTAAAGGTCTCTCCCCTCTAGGACGACTACGTCGTTCCTCGAGGGAGAACCTATTTCAATTAGCCAGTTAGATAAACAACGCGACACCACATAAGGTATCAATATCGTGTGGCGGAGTAACCGACTGTCAAGGCAGTCGAAACTGTTTGAAAGCCATGTCCTCTCGTATTGCAGCGTAAACACTACATGTCTGCACACAGCTGCCACCCCACTTTCTGGATACTCATAAGCGTCCCCAATACAACCATCCAAATGTGACCTGACCCAAGAGGGAGATCAGGGTATATGTACGGGAAATGATTACTAATCGCCTCAGATTCATTACGATTAATTAATGCTCTTTAAAAGTCGACGAATAAAATGAAAGACATAGGACGTGTGTTGTCTTAAAGAAGTTTGTCATCTGTCATGGTTCTTAGAGCGTTATACAGGAAAGAACAAGGTAGGATTCGTGAGGATGGAACAAACAGTAGGCCTATGGACATAAACAAAAGGTGTCTGATTTGTGATTTTGAAGTATTTTACTTTCATATAGCATAGTTCACACGTGAAAATAGTCCCTTACGTCGTGTGAGCTTCTTGCTATTTTGAATGGACTGTACTTCGGCCTTGACTGATTCATTGATAATTGCGCTAATGTTGCCTCTTGGATGGCATGTATGGCAGCTTCTTGTACAGAAAGAAGACGTGAGAATTATGCTGCACTATTGCTTCTGTGCTGAAATGCATGGTAACATAAGAGAAATTTGATTCAATGTTCACCTTTATCGTTGCATCACATTTGCAGGGCAGCGCCACGCTATGTAAGCACATTGAGCAAAATGAGTTGCCTCGATCTCTCGAGGACGCTTCTTTACTTTTGGGATACTGATAAATCCAACTGACTTCGTCCACAGTCAGCGTTGTATCGCTGTATGTTCACCCTGAGTTATGAAGTCTTTGAAGTGTCACATGACGTCGTTTGAATCGCTTCTGTTCGATGCGGGGAGATTCTGAAACCTGTAAAAGAGTATATAAGTCTTGAGTACGTGAGTGTGAGAGAGCGCGCACACGACAGAAAAAGGCGAGAGCACAAAAAAGTAGGTGTGAGTGGAATGTCATCCTTTCTAAGGAGTAATCGAGTCTTCCGAGATCCAATCTCGAGAATGAAGCGTGCACGTGAAATACTAAACGCTCTAAGTTAGAACGTGACGCCAGACAAGTGAAAGCGCAACAGAAGACACGTGTTCGAGCGTGGACAACAGCGATTGTGTCCTCACAGGATCGAGCCGAGAGTGAAGTTATTGTGGTAATGTTGATTACTAATTGTATCTCTGTGTATCGACCAGTACGTAAATAAAGTTTTTCGGAAACAACCACCGGATTTCTTTGACTTCAACTTCCCGGCACAAGCTAGGAGAACCCTGTATCGACAGGACTTTACCAAGAATACAAGTCGCAACAAATACACGACTATGCTGCCGTTTAAGGCAACACGTGTAATAATTGTTTCACACAATTTCAGCCTTTTTGAAGCTGATTGTGGAGTAACTTTTTTTTCAGTCCGTTGGTTATGACAACAAATATTTCCTATTCTCCCTTTATACATCGATGCCCATTATGCTATACTAAAATATATCTTAATGCTCCTAAAAACACACTTTTGTTTTGTTTTTCAGATCCGCTAACGTCTTTAAAAGGCCTTGGTATTCCAGCTACGGAGATGATGCGGGGTATTTGAATTAAGGCAGTATCCTTTCAATCGGAAGGCACTAAAGCGGCATTGTACCCACGGAAACATTTTCGAACAGGAACCACTTTTCTTCCTCGTCTCGATAATTCATTCGTGTAGTATTGTTCATAAGACGAATGCAGTATTCATATCTTGCTCCAAACAATGTAAAGTGCTTTATGATTAGACCTGACAGGTCATAGAATAATTGACAAAGCGAGATTTAAAAATCCCACAAGCAATCGGGTATCATAGAACGTTGGGTTATGTAAGCTGAGTTAGAGATAGAGAAATTCATGGGCATGTTTCTCTCTCAACAAGCCATTGTTGCAAAGCGGTACCGTGTGCAGACTGACAGATGATACACTTATTCACAGCCGTCCTGACGTCCGCCACATCGCACGTTAAGTGCAGCTTTGTGCGGCAGACTACGCTTATGAGAATGACAAGCCATGCAGCTTTTCCTCTCTTCAACTGCAAATCGTCGAATCACTTTTGTATACAAGAAAAATGTGGCCTTCACCATGATTGCACTGGCAATTGAAACCAGCTAAAAAGTATCGCAGTTCTGCGACCAACATTACCATTACACAGTGCTCTGGGAGTTGCGAATGAACGACAGGATATACCATGCTATATATGATTAGTCCTTCAATAATCAATCTAAGTGGCGTTGAATTAAGGAAAATCGGAATGACCATGAAAATCCACTGAAATCAATCAAACTTTTAGTGAAATTGTATTGGTCCGCACGTTAGTTTCATTGCCACTATGAGTGTATAGTCATCGGCAGTAGTCGAGCTTCAAGGACGTTTTCCATGGCGGCCTGTGTACGTTGCGTGCTGAAAGCAGGCGTCAGAATCAGCGTTGCTTGACAGAGCCAGACGGCCTTGGTGCCGTGGTGATTTATGATGAGGTCTGCTATGGCTTGAGGCGGAGCAGCTGGACTGAGAGGAAGGCAGCTCTTTGTCCTGCATGCTCCCTCAAGAACGCTCGCCAGACGACGGTAAGCATTGTGTTTGCATGAAAACCAACAGCGACATCAAGAGCGCTGCCGAAAGTGCATTTCAAGATGACAGATATGCTTCATAAGTGATAGTGAATTCTAGTTCAACACGATTTTCTTTTTAAATTATCATTGTACATTTTTCACAAGCGTATGCTCTTTATCCAGATAGCTATGAGCATGATTTGTAGGAAATTGCGTTTAGGTGGCTTGATTATTGTAGATCAAACGAAGACCTTCTCTATTTATCCCCGCCCGCTATTATGACTATATTACTTGACACCAATACTAAAAAACAACAAGTAATATTCAAGTGAAATTAAAATAAGTATTCTTAGGAAAATCCGAGAGACAATCTTGCATCCACCAGTATGTAGTGCTTTCACTATTTTCTCTCTTTTTTGTTGCGGTTAGTTTATGTTTTTCCATTTATTTTATGTAGGCGTACTGATTGAAATGGAATATTTGCTTACCAAGGGAAAGTAGTAAAGGGGAAATAGCCGGGAAAAGACTATGTAGGGATGATTGTGGCAGAGGGTGGAGAGGAAGACATGATTGTCACAAAGTTCCAACATCAAACGCCGGAACAAGAGGAAGTTCCAAGCCCGTCTCCACACACTGAGTGCGAAAGAAGTCAGGGAAATGAAGCTCTTCAACGCAAAACACGCACACTCGCATGCATTGACTTTCCCCCACTTCTCCTTCACTTTAGTATTTCCTTGTTTCTTTTTAGTCCACCCCTCTTTCTTCGCAGGCCTCTTGTTCTCAGCACATTCAATGCACACACATACATGCCTTTCGCTCAATTTACAAGTAAGTGTCCTCATGCGAGAAGCAGTGCCGTGGTTCCGTCCCAGGGATGGGAGCGATCTGGTTTGGTTTTTGCTTGCTATTTCCCAATCGGCGGCCACCCTGTGTAGTTATTGTTTTGTAACATTGTGTGCGCGTGAATGAGTATGAATGTACAAGGTGAACATCTCTGATGCACCTTTCCCTCTGTGACTGGGAGAGTGTTGGTTCAACGTCTATGACGAGTAAAAAGATAAACGTCCTTAAAAGGAGCTTCCTCAACGTTCCGTCATGTTTACAATACAGATCACCAGCTCCCCTCCTGCATGAGTGCATAGTCAGCTCCTCCAACCTTCCGTCATGTTTACAATACAGATCACCAGCTCCCTGCAGCCCCATCTCCAGTAGTCTCCCCTCCTGCATGAGTGCATAGTCAGCTCCTCAAGCTCTACTCGCCTGTTGAAACCCTGTCTTATGACCGGCAGATTCAGGTAAGGAAGCTTTGCCGTTTGTTTATGTGCGAGGCGCAGTGCCGTGGTTCAATCCCTGGGACGTAACCAATCTGGATCCTTTCTTGCTCTTTTGAGTAACTTATACGATCACATGTAATGAGATGGGAATGTCATTTATGGAAAAACAACAGTAATTTCTTTTACGAGGAGCTGTTTTAGTTCACACGATGTACGTAGTTGTTTCAATCAGAACTAATGGAAATGCTATAACATTGAGGAAAGTTTTTCTTTATAGAAACATGGGACACTCAAACGTATGCCTCATACCAAAGAGGGCCATCATACACTGTTTTCGATTAGTCTGCTGATTCAAAGAAGCGCAACATAGCTGAATACTGTCAAAATATAGAGTAAATGTGGACACCCAGTAATCACAATACAGCAGTTGATTCTGCGATCTCCATTCAGCATTCTGATACACCTTCAAGCAGAGCTGCCCTGCTGCCTCTGTCACGTCTGTTGCACTGGCGAATGCAGCGAACATTTAGACTGGCCATATAACCCAGCGGCAAGCGACGTTGATGCATCCACTGGCGATCAATTTGCCGCGAGAATTTTCAACGGCAAACGGGAATAATACGTTAAGTGGAAACTGATTTCCGCCACTCTCCTAAGTTCAACTTTTGATTTCTCCCGTGCTCTCGGGGTCGTGACGTCAGAAAGGGCGGAATCGCGGTGGCTGACGGGATGGAACCGTAAACGAGAGTCCATCTCTCGCTTTCCCGGCACTCTGCTGATCCTCAGCTGGAAAATAAGATAATGGAGTGGTCTTCTACGCACCCACACTCCGCAAATTGGTCGCACCCAACTTTTTCCCAGCCTGGGTTTTCAGGGAACATGTGTCGCTCTTCGAATTACCACTCATTTCGTTGGTTTGAAGAATTTGTTCCAGCTTTTTACTCATTAACTCCTGATGACGGCAAAATTCGGGTCCTACATCGCTAATGATCGCGCTCTTACACGCGAGAGTCAAAGAAAATTAGAGGCGAACGATGTCATTCCTTGAGTAATCAGCTTCTAACGTGGCTTGGGCTGTCGCCTGAACAAAGCACTCAACCTCTACATTTTGTTTAATTTCTCGGACTCTTGTGTTTTGTGTCGATAATGGACGCCCCTACTTGCTTTTTGCGCACATAGAGTTGAACGCAATGGGTCGGGACAGTACGGACATTCAATCGCGCGTCCTGGAAAGATCAAGAGAAAAATACGTTGCCGAGTGTTACAAAACACCTTTAATGCGGCACTTCGTGTATTTTATTTTACAGGTGTCCCGATCGCCTAATATGTCATCTGGTGTCATGAAGGTTACAAAAGCATGTTTCAGCTATGATACCAAGGTTATGTGAGGTGTGAGTCACATAATCAAGTCAAATCGAGAACATTCGCAGAAACCAAAACATTCCGTTTTCATTCAGGTGAGCTATTAAGCCGCATCACGGTCGCTTTCTGCATCATCTACGGTCTGTGACATGACAGAAATTGAGTCCTAATGTCTTGAATACATCGTCCTAATACAGGCTTTTATTGTTATAATGCACGTGCAGCAGCTCGACTCCAATATAGTTCGCGCTCGAACTGTCCGCCTGAAGCACTGCAAAGCTTAAAGAAGTCAATAGGAGAAGTAAGCACACTCGCAACAGTTACATATAGAGACGCTTTGATACTCTCCAATAGGAGAAGTAAGCACACTCGCAACAGTTACATATAGAGACGCTTTGATACTCTCCAACGCTTGATACTCTCCAACGCTTGATACTCTCCAACGCTTGATACTCTCCAACGCTTGATACTCTCCAACGCTTTGATACTCTCCAACGCTTTGATACTCTCCAACGCTTTGATACTCTCCAACGCTTGATACTCTCCAACGCTTGATACTCTCCAACGCTTGATACTCTCCAACGCTTGATACTCTCCAACGCTTGATACTCCCCAACGCTTGATACTCTCCAACGCTTGATACTCTCCAACGCTTGATACTCTCCAACGCTTGATACTCTCCAACGCTTTGATACTCTCCAACGCTTGATACTCTCCAACGCTTGATACTCTCCAACGCTTGATACTCTCCAACGCTTGATACTCTCCAACGCTTGATACTCTCCAACGCTTGATACTCTCCAACGCTTGATACTCTCCAACGCTTGATACTCTCCAACGCTTGATACTCTCCAACGCTTGATACTCTCCAACGCTTTGATACTCTCCAACGCTTTGATACTCTCCAACGCTTTGATACTCTCCAACGCTTTGATACTCTCCAACGCTTGATACTCTCCAACGCTTGATACTCTCCAACGCTTGATACTCTCCAACGCTTGATACTCTCCAACGCTTGATACTCTCCAACGCTTGATACTCTCCAACGCTTGATACTCTCCAACGCTTGATACTCCCCAACGCTTGATACTCTCCAACGCTTGATACTCTCCAACGCTTGATACTCTCCAACGCTTGATACTCTCCAACGCTTGATACTCTCCAACGCTTGATACTCTCCAACGCACATATCAGTTATGATGGAAATCTCCTTTATTCCCCTCAACTTCTAAAATTAATTTTACTTCAACGAATAAGCCCGCCTGACCTGAACTGATTTACTTGACCTCACCCGAATCAGCTTAACCTCACTTAACTTGCCCCAATCTGATCCAAGCACGCAGCAGTACTGATTTGGCTGGCTCGTGGAAGGAAGGAAGGAATGAATGAATGAATGAATGAATGAATGAATTTGTGAATAAATAGTGTGTTGCAGTCTATTGAAAGTCATCGATCTTGAAAAGTCACGGGAGCTAGTTAGAACAAAGTCACGGGAGCTAGTTAGAACAAAGTCACGGGAGCTAGTTAGAACAAAGTCACGGGAGCTAGTTAGAACAAAGTCACGGGAGCTAGTTAGAACAAAGTCACGGGAGCTAGTTAGAACAAAGTCACGGGAGCTAGTTAGAACAAAGTCACGGGAGCTAGTTAGAACAAAGTCACGGGAGCTAGTTAGAACAAAGTCACGGGAGCTAGTTAGAACAAAGTCACGGGAGCTAGTTAGAACAAAGTCACGGGAGCTAGTTAGAACAAAGTCACGGGAGCTAGTTAGAACAAAGTCACGGGAGCTAGTTAGAACAAAGTCACGGGAGCTAGTTAGAACAAAGTCACGGGAGCTAGTTAGAACAAAGTCACGGGAGCTAGTTAGAACAAAGTCACGGGAGCTAGTTAGAACAAAGTCACGGGAGCTAGTTAGAACAAAGTCACGGGAGCTAGTTAGAACAAAGTCACGGGAGCTAGTTAGAACAAAGTCACGGGAGCTAGTTAGAACAAAGTCACGGGAGCTAGTTAGAACAAAGTCACGGGAGCTAGTTAGAACAAAGTCACGGGAGCTAGTTAGAACAAAGTCACGGGAGCTAGTTAGAACAAAGTCACGGGAGCTAGTTAGAACAAAGTCACGGGAGCTAGTTAGAACAAAGTCACGGGAGCTAGTTAGAACAAAGTCACGGGAGCTAGTTAGAACAAAGTCACGGGAGCTAGTTAGAACAAAGTCACGGGAGCTAGTTAGAACAAAGTCACGGGAGCTAGTTAGAACAAAGTCACGGGAGCTAGTTAGAACAAAGTCACGGGAGCTAGTTAGAACAAAGTCACGGGAGCTAGTTAGAACAAAGTCACGGGAGCTAGTTAGAACAAAGTCACGGGAGCTAGTTAGAACAAAGTCACGGGAGCTAGTTAGAACAAAGTCACGGGAGCTAGTTAGAACAAAGTCACGGGAGCTAGTTAGAACAAAGTCACGGGAGCTAGTTAGAACAAAGTCACGGGAGCTAGTTAGAACAAAGTCACGGGAGCTAGTTAGAACAAAGTCACGGGAGCTAGTTAGAACAAAGTCACGGGAGCTAGTTAGAACAAAGTCACGGGAGCTAGTTAGAACAAAGTCACGGGAGCTAGTTAGAACAAAGTCACGGGAGCTAGTTAGAACAAAGTCACGGGAGCTAGTTAGAACAAAGTCACGGGAGCTAGTTAGAACAAAGTCACGGGAGCTAGTTAGAACAAAGTCACGGGAGCTAGTTAGAACAAAGTCACGGGAGCTAGTTAGAACAAAGTCACGGGAGCTAGTTAGAACAAAGTCACGGGAGCTAGTTAGAACAAAGTCACGGGAGCTAGTTAGAACAAAGTCACGGGAGCTAGTTAGAACAAAGTCACGGGAGCTAGTTAGAACAAAGTCACGGGAGCTAGTTAGAACAAAGTCACGGGAGCTAGTTAGAACAAAGTCACGGGAGCTAGTTAGAACAAAGTCACGGGAGCTAGTTAGAACAAAGTCACGGGAGCTAGTTAGAACAAAGTCACGGGAGCTAGTTAGAACAAAGTCACGGGAGCTAGTTAGAACAAAGTCACGGGAGCTAGTTAGAACAAAGTCACGGGAGCTAGTTAGAACAAAGTCACGGGAGCTAGTTAGAACAAAGTCACGGGAGCTAGTTAGAACAAAGTCACGGGAGCTAGTTAGAACAAAGTCACGGGAGCTAGTTAGAACAAAGTCACGGGAGCTAGTTAGAACAAAGTCACGGGAGCTAGTTAGAACAAAGTCACGGGAGCTAGTTAGAACAAAGTCACGGGAGCTAGTTAGAACAAAGTCACGGGAGCTAGTTAGAACAAAGTCACGGGAGCTAGTTAGAACAAAGTCACGGGAGCTAGTTAGAACAAAGTCACGGGAGCTAGTTAGAACAAAGTCACGGGAGCTAGTTAGAACAAAGTCACGGGAGCTAGTTAGAACAAAGTCACGGGAGCTAGTTAGAACAAAGTCACGGGAGCTAGTTAGAACAAAGTCACGGGAGCTAGTTAGAACAAAGTCACGGGAGCTAGTTAGAACAAAGTCACGGGAGCTAGTTAGAACAAAGTCACGGGAGCTAGTTAGAACAAAGTCACGGGAGCTAGTTAGAACAAAGTCACGGGAGCTAGTTAGAACAAAGTCACGGGAGCTAGTTAGAACAAAGTCACGGGAGCTAGTTAGAACAAAGTCACGGGAGCTAGTTAGAACAAAGTCACGGGAGCTAGTTAGAACAAAGTCACGGGAGCTAGTTAGAACAAAGTCACGGGAGCTAGTTAGAACAAAGTCACGGGAGCTAGTTAGAACAAAGTCACGGGAGCTAGTTAGAACAAAGTCACGGGAGCTAGTTAGAACAAAGTCACGGGAGCTAGTTAGAACAAAGTCACGGGAGCTAGTTAGAACAAAGTCACGGGAGCTAGTTAGAACAAAGTCACGGGAGCTAGTTAGAACAAAGTCACGGGAGCTAGTTAGAACAAAGTCACGGGAGCTAGTTAGAACAAAGTCACGGGAGCTAGTTAGAACAAAGTCACGGGAGCTAGTTAGAACAAAGTCACGGGAGCTAGTTAGAACAAAGTCACGGGAGCTAGTTAGAACAAAGTCACGGGAGCTAGTTAGAACAAAGTCACGGGAGCTAGTTAGAACAAAGTCACGGGAGCTAGTTAGAACAAAGTCACGGGAGCTAGTTAGAACAAAGTCACGGGAGCTAGTTAGAACAAAGTCACGGGAGCTAGTTAGAACAAAGTCACGGGAGCTAGTTAGAACAAAGTCACGGGAGCTAGTTAGAACAAAGTCACGGGAGCTAGTTAGAACAAAGTCACGGGAGCTAGTTAGAACAAAGTCACGGGAGCTAGTTAGAACAAAGTCACGGGAGCTAGTTAGAACAAAGTCACGGGAGCTAGTTAGAACAAAGTCACGGGAGCTAGTTAGAACAAAGTCACGGGAGCTAGTTAGAACAAAGTCACGGGAGCTAGTTAGAACAAAGTCACGGGAGCTAGTTAGAACAAAGTCACGGGAGCTAGTTAGAACAAAGTCACGGGAGCTAGTTAGAACAAAGTCACGGGAGCTAGTTAGAACAAAGTCACGGGAGCTAGTTAGAACAAAGTCACGGGAGCTAGTTAGAACAAAGTCACGGGAGCTAGTTAGAACAAAGTCACGGGAGCTAGTTAGAACAAAGTCACGGGAGCTAGTTAGAACAAAGTCACGGGAGCTAGTTAGAACAAAGTCACGGGAGCTAGTTAGAACAAAGTCACGGGAGCTAGTTAGAACAAAGTCACGGGAGCTAGTTAGAACAAAGTCACGGGAGCTAGTTAGAACAAAGTCACGGGAGCTAGTTAGAACAAAGTCACGGGAGCTAGTTAGAACAAAGTCACGGGAGCTAGTTAGAACAAAGTCACGGGAGCTAGTTAGAACAAAGTCACGGGAGCTAGTTAGAACAAAGTCACGGGAGCTAGTTAGAACAAAGTCACGGGAGCTAGTTAGAACAAAGTCACGGGAGCTAGTTAGAACAAAGTCACGGGAGCTAGTTAGAACAAAGTCACGGGAGCTAGTTAGAACAAAGTCACGGGAGCTAGTTAGAACAAAGTCACGGGAGCTAGTTAGAACAAAGTCACGGGAGCTAGTTAGAACAAAGTCACGGGAGCTAGTTAGAACAAAGTCACGGGAGCTAGTTAGAACAAAGTCACGGGAGCTAGTTAGAACAAAGTCACGGGAGCTAGTTAGAACAAAGTCACGGGAGCTAGTTAGAACAAAGTCACGGGAGCTAGTTAGAACAAAGTCACGGGAGCTAGTTAGAACAAAGTCACGGGAGCTAGTTAGAACAAAGTCACGGGAGCTAGTTAGAACAAAGTCACGGGAGCTAGTTAGAACAAAGTCACGGGAGCTAGTTAGAACAAAGTCACGGGAGCTAGTTAGAACAAAGTCACGGGAGCTAGTTAGAACAAAGTCACGGGAGCTAGTTAGAACAAAGTCACGGGAGCTAGTTAGAACAAAGTCACGGGAGCTAGTTAGAACAAAGTCACGGGAGCTAGTTAGAACAAAGTCACGGGAGCTAGTTAGAACAAAGTCACGGGAGCTAGTTAGAACAAAGTCACGGGAGCTAGTTAGAACAAAGTCACGGGAGCTAGTTAGAACAAAGTCACGGGAGCTAGTTAGAACAAAGTCACGGGAGCTAGTTAGAACAAAGTCACGGGAGCTAGTTAGAACAAAGTCACGGGAGCTAGTTAGAACAAAGTCACGGGAGCTAGTTAGAACAAAGTCACGGGAGCTAGTTAGAACAAAGTCACGGGAGCTAGTTAGAACAAAGTCACGGGAGCTAGTTAGAACAAAGTCACGGGAGCTAGTTAGAACAAAGTCACGGGAGCTAGTTAGAACAAAGTCACGGGAGCTAGTTAGAACAAAGTCACGGGAGCTAGTTAGAACAAAGTCACGGGAGCTAGTTAGAACAAAGTCACGGGAGCTAGTTAGAACAAAGTCACGGGAGCTAGTTAGAACAAAGTCACGGGAGCTAGTTAGAACAAAGTCACGGGAGCTAGTTAGAACAAAGTCACGGGAGCTAGTTAGAACAAAGTCACGGGAGCTAGTTAGAACAAAGTCACGGGAGCTAGTTAGAACAAAGTCACGGGAGCTAGTTAGAACAAAGTCACGGGAGCTAGTTAGAACAAAGTCACGGGAGCTAGTTAGAACAAAGTCACGGGAGCTAGTTAGAACAAAGTCACGGGAGCTAGTTAGAACAAAGTCACGGGAGCTAGTTAGAACAAAGTCACGGGAGCTAGTTAGAACAAAGTCACGGGAGCTAGTTAGAACAAAGTCACGGGAGCTAGTTAGAACAAAGTCACGGGAGCTAGTTAGAACAAAGTCACGGGAGCTAGTTAGAACAAAGTCACGGGAGCTAGTTAGAACAAAGTCACGGGAGCTAGTTAGAACAAAGTCACGGGAGCTAGTTAGAACAAAGTCACGGGAGCTAGTTAGAACAAAGTCACGGGAGCTAGTTAGAACAAAGTCACGGGAGCTAGTTAGAACAAAGTCACGGGAGCTAGTTAGAACAAAGTCACGGGAGCTAGTTAGAACAAAGTCACGGGAGCTAGTTAGAACAAAGTCACGGGAGCTAGTTAGAACAAAGTCACGGGAGCTAGTTAGAACAAAGTCACGGGAGCTAGTTAGAACAAAGTCACGGGAGCTAGTTAGAACAAAGTCACGGGAGCTAGTTAGAACAAAGTCACGGGAGCTAGTTAGAACAAAGTCACGGGAGCTAGTTAGAACAAAGTCACGGGAGCTAGTTAGAACAAAGTCACGGGAGCTAGTTAGAACAAAGTCACGGGAGCTAGTTAGAACAAAGTCACGGGAGCTAGTTAGAACAAAGTCACGGGAGCTAGTTAGAACAAAGTCACGGGAGCTAGTTAGAACAAAGTCACGGGAGCTAGTTAGAACAAAGTCACGGGAGCTAGTTAGAACAAAGTCACGGGAGCTAGTTAGAACAAAGTCACGGGAGCTAGTTAGAACAAAGTCACGGGAGCTAGTTAGAACAAAGTCACGGGAGCTAGTTAGAACAAAGTCACGGGAGCTAGTTAGAACAAAGTCACGGGAGCTAGTTAGAACAAAGTCACGGGAGCTAGTTAGAACAAAGTCACGGGAGCTAGTTAGAACAAAGTCACGGGAGCTAGTTAGAACAAAGTCACGGGAGCTAGTTAGAACAAAGTCACGGGAGCTAGTTAGAACAAAGTCACGGGAGCTAGTTAGAACAAAGTCACGGGAGCTAGTTAGAACAAAGTCACGGGAGCTAGTTAGAACAA
>JAWQFJ010016143.1:0-12500 GCA_034096865.1 Theodoxus fluviatilis
TACAGAGGCAGCAATTGTTACTATCTACACAATGCAATTACAGGAGACCGAAACGATTTTTTTTGGGTTCCACCTCTCCTTAGGCAAATGGGCAGTGGCCTTTTAGATAGGGGGTAAAACATCGTATCGGAAAACTGTACCTCGAAGTACTTTCTGGATCTTGATTTTTGTATATTAGCATTATTGATATTGTACACAGGTTTGCAATGGAACTCCTTGTTTAGGGCTGATGGCGTGAAACAATAAGAGAGAGAGAGAGAGAGAGATAGACCATTACGAGAGAGATGGATATTTGAGAGAGAGAGAGAGAGGATCTGAGAGCGAACGAACGAACTTTTATTTTACAAGGGATAGTGAATTGGCAGTAGTTGTCTTTTCTTTACATTCCAGGCCCCTTCAGACAAAATGTTCAAATGTGGTAAGTGTGTGTGCGTGTGTGCGGTATGTGCTGTGGTGTTGTGTGTGTCAGCGAGAGAGAGTAGAGAGAGATGACCAGAGAGATCGAGAGATCTGAGAGAGTAGAGCGTAGAGACGGAAGCTGGTGGAAGGGGGGGGGAGGGAGAACAGGGAAGATGAGAATCAGAAGTCCCAGAAGGGGCGGGAAGGGAGGGGGGGAGAGGGCGGGGGAGTGGAGAGAGGAGAGAGAGACGAGAGATGGGGACATGAGAGAGAGCTGGAGAGAGAGGAGCTGGTGGAAGGGGGAGAAAGGGAAGAGAGAATGAGAGTAAGAAGGGGGAGAGAGGAGGGGAGAGGAGGGGGGAGGGAGAGAGAGAGAGAGAGAGAGAGAGAGAGACAGAGACAGAGACAGAGAGAGAGACAGTGAGAGAGACACAGAGAGAGAGAGAGAGAGAGAGAGAGAACGAACGAACTTTATTTTACAAGGATAGTGAATTAGGCAGCAGTGCCTTTCTTGCATTCAGCCCTTGAGGCAAAATATTCAAATGTAGTAAGCGTGTGTTAGAGAGAGAGAGAGGAACAGAGACAACAGAGACACAGAGAGAGTGAGAGCAGAGAGGAACGACAGAGAGGAACGACAGAGAGAGAGAGAGAGAGAGAGATTGATTGAACTTTATTTTTCAAGGGAAATACATGAATTAGGCATAACTGCCTATCTTACATCCAGCCCTTGTTAAAACAAGAAAACAAACAAACAAATCCAATCCCATTCCCCAACCCTACCCACCCACCCACCCACCCTCTATCCCACACATTATTCACACAATAACACAGGTTACACTCAATTCATGAAAATACCACGTTGAAAATAGCCACAAAAGGAATTTAGAATAAGATGAAAGTATCTAGGATGACTGCATAAGAAAAGTATGTAGTTTCAGTTTAAATTTCTCTAAAGATTTCACAATTTTTAGAGAATTGGATAGTGTGTTCCACATAGTAGCCCCTGAATAAGATAGGCTATGTTTAAACAAATCAATCCTAGGTTGTGGTATTATAAAGTTATGTACACGGATATTTGAATGTTGGAATAAGTTTATCAAATAATCAGGCACATCATAATCATTAATTTTTTCATTAAGACACATTTATTGAATTGTAAATGCTTATGAAAAGGCAATATGTTGAGTTCCTTCATTTTGTCATTTGTAGATAGTGAACTATCCGTTATCATAAGCTTAGAAGCTCTTCGATACAATGACTTCAGCCTTTTCAAATTAGCGTCACTACACCCATCCCAAATTGTTGACGCATAATTAATGTGAGATAAAATATGAGCATGGAAGAAGATTTTGCAAGTTTGAACGTCAACAATATGTCTTAATTTGGAGAGAAGAAATAGATTAATTGATAGTTTTTTACAAATATAATCAATGTGTGATTGCCATCCTAAATGATCATCAATTATTACACCAAGAACTTTGTGCTCAACTATTTTTTCAATTCTCAAAGAATCAAGAACAATAGGAAGAGATAAAGGATATATTTGATGTTTTTGTCTCGTAGTTATCACCATATATTTCGTTTTGGAAGGATTAATGACCATATGATTTGAAGAGCACCAGGAACGTATTTCATCCAGGCTCCTTTGAAGTTTTCCTGCCACACATTCAGTCCTGACACCTGAGGTTGAAAGTGTTACATCATCAGCAAACATATCACATGTAACCTCTTTATCAGAGATATGTAAGGGTAAGTCATTGATGAATAGGCAGAACAAAAGAGGACCTAAGACAGAACCTTGTGGCACACCCACTTGTAAATGGCCACAAAACGAAGCATGTCCATTGAAATAGACATACTGCTGTCTGTCTTTCAAGAATGATTGAAAGAATTTCACCGTGTTACAACCATTTAGATATTGTGATAATTTTTTAATTAAAATGTCATGGTGAACCATGTCAAACGCTTTCTTTAGATCAAGAAAGATGGAACCAATCAACTGTGACCTATTAATGGCATATAGCCAAGAATCAATCAATCGAGTTAATGCTGTGTGGCAAGAATGTTTTGGCCGGAAACCCGATTGAAGAGAATAAAGTAGATCATGTTGATCCAGATATGCCATCAAATGCTTGTGAATATGCTTTTCAAGTGGCTTTGATAGTATAGAAAGTATTGAAATGGGTCTAAAATCATCAATATTCAAAGGGGTTTTTGTTTTTGGTAAAGGAATAACTTTCGCAATTTTCCATTCATCGGGGAACGTGTGATTGATAATACACAAGTTATATATATGAGTGAGAGATTCAATAATGTATGGAATAGAAATTTTCAAAATGAAGGTGTTAATACCATCATGTCCAACTGATTTCTTATTCATCTTCTCAAGAAATATATGCCAACTTCATGAATGCCAAGAAGTGGTATCTCAAATTCTTTAGACTTGGACAATCTTCCTTGGCAAAAATCACTCAAAATCAATTCCCCGGAAAGGTTACTTAGCACATTGACAGTCTGTAATACTTTTTGGGCCACAGAAAGAAAGTGAGCATTGCATTGAGAGAGAGAGAGAGAGAGAGAGACAGAGAGAGACAGAGACAGAGACAGACAGAGACAGAGAGAAAGAGAACTGAACCGAACTGATTTTATTGAAGGCCATCGGCCCGTTGCATTTATATGTGGATGACAAATAGATGGACAAATAAATAAATACATGTAAATAGCTTCATGTTAGACCCACGGCAATATGTGGTATCAACATGCTTATTGTGTAAAGTTTCCTTGCAATCATTCACTTCCACATCCTTCAATACTAATGCAATTGATGAGTAAAATGATTATTCTCTCACTTTTTGTTCTCTCATCTTGAAGGCATAGAATATGTACATGGCTGTTGCTTTAGACATTCTGACGTCAGAACCTTGCAGTGGATTTTTGCAAACAAGTGTTGTGCTTGGTGTCCGTCTCAAGTACCGTTCTAAATATTTTGTTCTAAGTTGCTGGTATGCTGGGCACCGTTAGAGGAAATGTTTCTCGTTTTCTTTTTCTCGTACTTTGGCTCAGGAGACCAACATCGGGTGTCACCCTTGCCCCAAATGTGTACTGTGTCAGAGATACCTGCAGGACACTACCACCTTCCGCAGCGTCATTACTGGCCAGTCTTTCCACATCAGAGACTGCTTGTCGTGCACGTCAACCAACGTCATCTATCTCATTGACTGTGAACAGTGTCACGACAGGCAGTATGTGGGTGAGACTGGCCAGACCATACGTAGAAGGTTTTACGGACACACGTAAGACATCCGCAATAACTTAGACACCCTAGTGGCTAAGCACTTCAGGTCCCCTGGGCACTGCCTCTCCCACATGAGAGTGACCATCATTGAGCAAATACACGTGGACGATGCCAACATCAGAAAGCGGAGAGAGAAGTTCTGGCGCTTCAAGCTACGAACCAACTACCCTGAAGGACTGAATGTGTTTGACTGAGAGAGAGTGAGATGGATGGAACTATGAACACTTAAAGAGAGAGAGAGAGAGAGAGAGAGAAATAGAGAGAGAGAGACAGAGAGACAGAGAGAGAGAGAGAGAGAGAGAGGGAGGGAGACAGAGAGAGAGAGAGAGAGACAGAGAGAGAGAGAGACAGAGAGATAGAGAGAGAGAACACTCTGGACACTGGATGCTGAGAGAGCTCGGGCTCCGAGAACTCGGGCTAGAACATTTTTTGGGGGATGAGGGTGGTGGAGAGAGAGGGAGGGAGGGAGAGAGAGAGAGAGAGAGAGAGAGAGAGAGAGAGAGAGAGAGAGAGAGAGGGAGAGAGAGAGGGAGAGAGAAGAGGGGTAGAGCTCTAGAGTGCCTACGTCATGTCATTCTGAAGTTTTTTACGTCACGTGTTGCATCATTTATGTGTTTCTGTATTAACTGAAGAAGGGCGTATGCCCGAAAGCCTTTTGATTTTGGTGTTTGACGTGTGTTTTTTTCTTATTAATAGTCGTTTTCTTTTTCTCCGCAAAATGGACAATTTGTAACTCGAGTACGTTCATACTTTTTATTATTGTTTGTCAGATCATTTATACCAAATCTGAACCGAATGAATACATCCCAGAATTTTTTTATATCTAGGGTAACCAAATAATTTTCCAAACCAAAGCTCTCCTTGAATGATGCATACCATGAAAACCTGTCTCTACTCTCCTTTTCCGAATTCCTATCTTGAAAATAGCACTTTCATTCTTTGCTTAAATTGTGACAGGAACTGCTTCTCATCACCTACTCCACTGTTCAGCCACACAAAGCCGAAAGAGATTTTAAATATGCAGTTCTCCGCCATTGCTGTCCAGTTTCGTTCGTACGTAATACGTGAATTCAAGAGCATTATTAATGCTTGTTTCGGAATCCGCTCTACCGTCATTCTGCAGAGCTTCAGCCAATATTTGATTACCCTGACACTGCTGTTGGTCGGAATCGGAAATCGCCCACAGTCCCCATACACCATATGCTTTAAAGGGCCTCTGGTCTAGTTCCAACATTATTTGCACACGAAATTATGCGTTCTCTCCGCTTTCACATGTCTGCCAAGACCCCAGATTTCTGAACCGTACAGAAGGGTAGACTGAACCTGCGCGTCAAACATAGTAGTGAACACTTTCGGTGACATACTATGCAGACCCCATATAACTCTCAATTTTTGTACTGGTTTTTGTTTTCCTCTGGTAGCTATAGCAGCATCTGTTTTCTCCTACTTTAAATGGAGAGAGAGAGAGAGAGAGAGAGAGAGAGAGAGAGAGAGAGAGAGAGAGAGAGAGAGAGAGACAGAGAGAGACAGAGAGAGACAGAAAGAGACAGAAAGAGAGAAAGAGAAAGAAAGAATACTCAATGCCACTTCTGGTGCCATAGGCGACATCTACGACGGCACCGTGGGAGACCTGCAGGCCAGACTGGGCTCCGTGCCTGTGGGGGTTCTGAGGGGACAGCAACGCCAGGACTTCTTGGACCTCAGTCTCAGCCTGCCACGGCTGGGGGGGAGGCGGACGCTGGTGCTGCGCAGCCCGGGGGGAGGGGTGGTAGCCTGCGCAGTTCTGACCCCCGTGGCGAGGCGTCAGGCCGTGGCGGACTTCCACGTGGATGGCGTCAAAGGTCAGGTGACCTTCACCCAGGAAAGCATGCTGGACGCCACCTCGGTCAAGGTCAGGCTTTGGCGGGGAGCGTGCGTGGAAAGGAGTGTGTGTGTGTGTGTGTGTGTGTGTGTGTGCGCGCCCGTGCGTGCGTGCTTCCTTGCGTGCGTGTGTGTGTGTATGTCTGTGTGTGTGTGTGTGTGTGTGTGTGTGTGTATGTGTGTGTGTGTGTGTGTGTATGTGTGTGTGTATGTGTGTGTATGTGTGTGTATGTGTGTGTGTATGTGTGTGTGTATGTGTGTGTGTGTGTATGTGTGTGTGTGTGTGTGTGTGAATATATCTGTCTTTGTTTGTGTGCGCGCGTAGATGTGTGTGTGTGTTTGTGCGTGTGTGTTTGTGTGTGTGTGTGTGTGTGTGTGTGTGTGTGTGTGTGTGTGTGTGTGTGTGTGTGGTTATGTGTGTTTGTGTGCATATGTGTGTTTGAGCGTTCGCGCGCGCGCGTGTTTGTTAGTGTGTGCGTGTGTGCATGCGTGTGTGTGTGTGTATGGGTGTATCTAGAACTTATGTATATATTTCTCAAATTTGCAAAATGAGGACATTTGAACAAAAAGTGTATCT
The DNA here is from genome assembly GCA_034096865.1 of Theodoxus fluviatilis. NCBI lineage: Eukaryota > Metazoa > Mollusca > Gastropoda > Cycloneritida > Neritidae > Theodoxus > Theodoxus fluviatilis. The sequence continues at coordinate 6,132 of JAWQFJ010016143.1, forward strand.
CATTTTCCATCTCCTGATGACACGATGGACAAATGGCAGGACCGTCAGTACAGTAACGTAACCTATGGCACAATAAATCACTTATTCCTAATCTAAAACGAGTGATCATATCTCTAAAAACCTTTTTATCTACACTGCATAAAAATCTTTCCAACTCTCTCGATTTCTTAAATAGGGGATACACAGAAAACTGATCACAATCAATCAGTTTTTTTTTCCAAGCCTCATTAAATTTGTCATTCAACCTTTCCCTCAGTGTCTTGACGAAACTTCGTTCTTCTGAGACACGTTGTTTAGTCCATTGTTCTTCAAAGCCATGCGAGAAGTGTTCCTACAGACATAACTACACACACACACTGTCACATCAAAGTGTTCCTACAGACATAACTACACACACACACTGTCACATCAAAGTGTTCCTACAGACATAACTACACACACCCACTGTCACATCAAAGTGTTCCTACAGACATAACTACACACACCCACTGTCACATCAAAGTGTTCCTACAGACATAACTACACACACACACACTGTCACATCATAGTGCTCCTACAGACATAACTACACACACCCACTGTCACATCAATGTGTTCCTACAGACATAACTACACACATCCACTTTCACATCAAAGTGTTCCTACAGACATAACTACACACACACCCACTGTCACATCCAAGTGTTCCTACAGACATAACTACACACACACACACACACTGTCACATCAAAGTGTTCCTACAGACATAACTACACACACACACTGTCACATCAAAGTGTTCCTACAGACATAACTACACACACCCACTGTCACATCAAAGTGTTCCTACAGACATAACTACACACACACACACTGTCACATCAAAGTGTTCCTACAGACATAACTACACACACCCACTGTCACATCAAAGTGTTCCTACAGACATAACTACACACACCCACTGTCACATCAAAGTGTTCCTACAGACATAACTACACACACCCACTGTCACATCAAAGTGTTCCTACAGACATAACTACACACACCCACTGTCACATCAAAGTGTTCCTACAGACATAACTACACACACACACTTTCACATCAAAGTGTTCCTACAGACATAACTACACACACCCACTGTCACATCAAAGTGTTCCTACAGACATAACTACACACACCCACTGTCACATCAAAGTGTTCCTACAGACATAACTACACACACCCACTGTCACATCAAAGTGTTCCTACAGACATAACTACACACACCCACTTTCACATCAAAGTGTTCCTACAGACATAACTACACACACCCACTGTCACATCAAAGTGTTCCTACAGACATAACTACACACACACACTGTCACATCAAAGTGTTCCTACAGACATAACTACACACACACACTGTCACATCAAAGTGTTCCTACAGACATAACTACACACATCCACTGTCACATCAAAGTGTTCCTACAGACATAACTACACACACAGACACTGTTACATCAAAGTGTTCCTACAGACATAACTACACACACCCACTGTCACATCAAAGTGTTCCTACGGACATAACTACACACGCACTTTTTATTGTCAATGTTTAGTGCTCCGTCTTTCTCCTCTCCCTGACCCATGCCCCCAGTCACTGACCGCAGTCACTGACCCTTGTCACTGACCCCAGTCACTGAACGCTTCCCACATCACGCGTCCTCTGGCCGGCAGGTGGTGCTGTCGGGGCTGTCCGAGAAGGCCAGTGGCTTCCACGTGCACGAGTTCCCCGTGGCGGTGCGAGTGGGTGCGGAGCAGCCCCTGTGTGGGGAACCCCAGGTGGGGGGTCACTTCAACCCTTTCGGCGTGGACGTCCACTTCAGTCCCAGCGCCAGCACGGGCTCCAGCGACCAGTACGAGGTGGGCGACCTGAGCGGCAAGTACGGCACCCTGGACGGCAGGAACGCAATGGAGGCCGACTTCCAGGACTCTAACCTGGCTCTCATGGGCAGGCACAGCGTGGTGGGGAGGTCACTGGTCATCCACAAAGGTGGGAACCCCTCCACCCCACCCCTCGCAACTCCACCCCACCCAACCACCCCCATCCTTCCACCGCAATCCATCCACCCCCACCCATTCACCCCCACCCATCCACCCATCCACCCCCACCCATCCACCCCCATCCTTCCACCCCCACCCATCCACCCCCACCCATCCACCCCCACCCATCCACCCCCACCCATCCACCCCACCCATCCATCCCCACCCATCCACCCCCACCCATCCACCCCCACCCATCCATCCCCACCCATCCATCTCCACCCATCCACCCATACCCATCCATTCCCACCCATCCATTCCCACCCATCCACCCCCACCCATCCACCCCCACCCCCCTTCCCTTCACGTGTCTGTTTGTCAAGTCTCTTCAGAACGTTTCGACACATCGCACGCCTTGTCCTGGATGTCCCCTGTGGTCACTTGTCTTCGATCTCCCCCCTCCCATCGCCCTGTCGCCCACCAAGGTCCCCCAGTCTTGCCCTCCCCCTCCCCCTTTTCCCCCTCCCCTTTTTCTCTCCCCCTCCCCCTTTTCCCTCCCCCCTTTCCCCGCCCCCCCCCCCCCCTCCTCCCCCCGCCCCCATCTTTCCCTGGCCATGACGTATTTCCTCATCAAGACTGCTTAGTGGAAATTCGGTATTTGTCTGTTGATATAACACACAGTGCAAGGTGGAATATTCGGTCGTTTGTGAACACGGAGACTGCTTAGTGGAAGTTCGGTATTTGTCTGTTGATATAACACACAGTGCAGGGTGGAATATTGTGAACACGGAGACGGTGAAAATGGGAGACAAGGAAGCGGGGGGCGGGTACGAGTGATCTGTTGGATTCGTAAGACACCATTTGCTTCCTTGTGGTATACTTGCCTTGATCAGAAATGGTGACAGGGCAAAGACTGTCATTGCAGTTGTATGTAAGATCTTTCCAACAAGGGTATCTAAGCCTCCCTGTTGCATCTACAGTGAACGGAAGTCGGTGGGTGTGCACCAACATCCAGGACAGGGCGGAAGTGACGGTGGCCGTGGCCTACTTCCGCGCCCCCGTCGTGGGCTTCCTCATGCTGACCGAGAGCTCGGACCATCCGGGCACCACCTCCGTCTACCTGGCGGTCACCGGGGCCGAGGGTCACAACTTGACCTTCACGGCCAACCCTGCAGGCGTGGACGCGGCGGCAGAGACGGGGTGGCGGTGCGCCTCCACGGGGTCCGTCTGGAACCCCTTCCAGGCCAAGGGCGGGGGCCAGTGCGGCCCCACAGACCCCCTACGGTGCCCCCTGGGTGATGTGTCTGCGAGGCTGGGCGAGGCCCATCCCCGAGGAGCTGCCGCCAAGTTTTTCGGCACAGACTGGAACCTCTTCCTGTCGGGGGCGCAGGGCGTGCTGAACAGGGCGGCCGTTCTCAGCAAGCAGGGGACCAAGGTCGCCTGCGCCACCCTCAGGGAGGTGCACCAGCGCCAGGCCTTCACGCAGCCGCTGCAGCCCTCCCAGGCAGCGGTCACCCTGACCCAGAGACACGGCCTGCTGCAGGTGAGGTCAGCCTGGTCACTGCGTGGTCAGTCTGTCGGCGTTTTCTGATTCCTATTGATATGAAAGATGAGGAAGAATGTGAAGACTACAGAGCGATCTGAGTGCGCAACCGCTCCCAAGGAAGCCAACATTTCTGTTCCGTGGCCTGCCTAATTAATATCGGCATCATATTCCTATAGCCAGGCCTGCCTAATTAATTTCGGCATCATATTCCTCTAGCCAGGCCTATCTAATTAATATCGGCGTCATATTCCTCTAGCCAGGCCTGCCTAATTAGTAACGGCATCATATTCCTCTAGCCAGGCCTGCCTAATTAATATCGGCATCATATTCCTCTAGCCAGGCCTGCCTAATCAATAACGGCATCATATTCCTCTAGCCAGGCCTGCCTAATTAATATCGGCATCATATTTCTCTAGCCAGGCCTGCCTAATTACTAACGGCATCATATTCCTATAGCCAGGCCTGCCTAATTAATAACGGCATCATATTCCTCTAGCCAGGCCTGCCTAATTAATATCGGCATCATATTCCTCTAGCCAGGCCTGCCTAATTAATAACGGCGTCATATTCCTCTAGCCAGGCCTGCCTAATTACTATCGGCATCATATTCCTCTAGCCAGGCCTGCCTAATTACTAACGGCATCATATTCCTCTAGCCAGGCCTGCCTAATTAATATCGGCATCATATTCCTCTAGCCAGGCCTGCCTAATTACTAACGGCATCATATTCCTATAGCCAGGCCTGCCTAATTACTAACGGCATCATATTCCTCTAGCCAGGCCTGCCTAATTAATATCGGCATCATATTCCTCTAGCCAGGCCTGCTTAATTACTATCGGCATCATATTTCTCTAGCCAGGCCTGCCTAATTAATATCGGCATCATATTCCTCTAGCCAGGCCTGCCTAATTAATAATGGCGTCATATTCCTCTAGCTAGGCCTGCCTAATCAATAACGGCATCATATTCCTCTAGCCAGGCCTGCCTAATTAATAACGGCATCATATTCCTCTAGCCAGGCCTGCCTAATTAATAATGGCATCATATTCCTCTAGCCAGGCCTGCCTAATTAATAACGGCATCATATTCCTCTAGCCAGGCCTGCCTAATTAATAACGGCATCATATTCCTCTAGCCAGGCCTGCCTAATTAATAACGGCATCATATTCCTCTAGCCAGGCCTGCCTAATTAATATCGGCATCATATTCCTCTAGCCAGGCCTGCCTAATTAATATCGGCATCATATTCCTCTAGCCAGGCCTGCCTAATTAATAATGGCGTCATATTCCTCTAGCCAGGCCTGCCTAATTACTAACGGCATCATATTCCTCTAGCCAGGCTTGACTCGACCAAGTACACTTCAGTTTGTTAGCTGAAACAGTACAAGCATATGATTGGGGAACGCAAGTGCCCGCGTCATCGATAGTTTGACGTCTTAACTTCCTGATGCGCAGTGAAATCTCTCTTTATGATTCATATTCACAAACTACATAACAAATAACTTTCTCATTTTGCTTGTAACTCCAAAACGAGATAACATATCATCGCCAACATTTAATGAATAGTTTTACACCATTGCAGCACATTTCACTATAGAATCCGCTGTGAAGTTTGTGGAGGAATCCGCGCGAGCTTTACCGGGCTTGAGACAAGATGACCACTCCGGGGAAGTGGTGGTGCGATGACGGAGAAACATGGAGCTCACTGACTTGCTACGCTGGCGTGTATCAAAACATATTGCATTCTTCATACACCCACCTGACCATCCAGCTATACACCCACCTGACCATCCAGCTATGCACCCACCTGACCATCCATCTATGCACCCACCTGGCCATCCAGCTATGCACCCGCTTGACCATCCAGCTATGCACCCACCTGACCATCCAGCTATGCACCCACCTGACCATCCACCTATGCACCCACCTGACCATCCAGCTATGCACCCACCTGACCATCCAGCTATGCACCCACCTGACCATCCAGCTATGCACCCACCTGACCATCCAGCTATGCACCCACCTGAACATCCAGCTATGCACCCACCTGACCATCCAGCTATGCACCCACCTGACCATCCAGCTATGCACCCACCTGAACATCCAGCTATGCACCCACCTGACCATCCAGCTATGCACCCACCTGACCATCCAGCTATGCACCCACCTGACCATCCAGCTATGCACCCACCTGACCATCCAGCTATGCACCCACCTGACCATCCAGCTATGCACCCACCTGATAACCAGCTATGCACCCACTTGACCATCCAGCTATGCACCCACCTGATAACCAGCTATGCACCCACCTGACCATCCAGCTATGCACCCACCTGACCATCCAGCTATGCACCCACCTGACCATCCACCTATGCACCCACCTGACCATCCAGCTATGCACCCGCCTGAACATCCAGCTATGCACCCACCTGAACATCCAGCTATGCACCCACCTGACCATCCAGCTATACACCCACCTGAACATCCAGCTATGCACCCACCTGACCATCCACCTATGCACCCACCTGACTATCCAGCTATGCACCCGCCTGAACATCCAGCTATGCACCCACCTGAACATCCAGCTATGCACCCACCTGACCATCCAGCTATGCACCCACCTGAACATCCAGCTATGCACCCACCTGATCATCCAGCTATGCACCCACCTGACCATCCAGCTATGCACCCACCTGAACATCCAGCTATGCACCCACCTGACCATCCAGCTATGCACCCACCTGAACATCCAGCTATGCACCCACCTGGACATCCAGCTATGCACCCACCTGACCATCCAGCTATACACCCACCTGACCAT